>LPNX010884440.1:73852-139135 GCA_001517045.1 Pseudotsuga menziesii | reverse complement strand
GCATAAGAGTACCATAGTCCTTCCTCCCTTCCAAATGGAGAGAGGGTTTAATTTATAAGGCTAAAGGGATAGAGTAGGTTGAGGATTAGGAGGAGGGATCAAATGCATCTTCCCTATAGGTTAGGAACCAAATGCCACCTCACCTAGATAATAGGGATAGAGCTCCACCTCATCCACCTTCAAAAAGGGTCTCGAAGCTCCATTTTTTTCCCTCAAAACGCCATTGACGCACTTAGTAGGAAGGGAAAAAGAACCGTCGGTGCTCCTATCAGTGGGATACAGGGCGTCGGAATTGACGCACCTAGAATTAAGGGAAAAAGTGCCTTCAGAGCACCTACCATGAAGGACAAGAGCACCGACCTTCCTAAAGAGGGCAAAAGGCAGGAAAATCTCAATCTCAGTCAACTTTAGCAAAGAGAAATTTGGGGATTAGGCAAAGGGTTAACACATGGATCAAGAGTGCAATATTTCGGTGTAACATGCTTAGTATCAAACATCAAGCTACTTCACAAAACCAAAGTTCCAAATGTTGAAACAGAATGTTAATAATGAACACCAAGTTCGATTATCAAACGTTCCTAAAGTCTTCAATTGTTAATATTTGAATCCAAGTGAAAGTTAGAGGTTGTGGCTTGAAATATTGCTCTGTCATGCTGATGTTTACAAGGATATGTCCAAGTAAAAGCTATATTAATAAGCTATAGGTCCTTAAAGCTTGAATCCATTTTCAAAGGGTTTCTATCCAGATATCAAGCATTGGGCATTTTAAAATGTCAAGTCAATATATGAATTTGAAGAAAAGTTTGATAATGCACATGAACACATTCAGTTGTCAACGGTTTTCAAATCCATATTTTGAATTCCAAAAGAATACATTTTTGGGTTCGTTGTGACTTAGCACTTGCTAGACATTATACACTGAGGCTTGAAGTCTAAGGATTGTTTGATTCATCATTGAAGTTGGAAGCATATCCATATTTCATGGTAGAGTTTTAGGGATTGCAAGGGATAGAGCATCCAAATGATTTAAAAGGGATTGATCTATGATATTCATGAGATAGTTATAAATGGAGTTCCACTTTTCAAATTGATTATGAACTATCCCACAAATTACATCAGCTTCTCATGCATATTGGGTTCTAGATAGAAAAATGAGAGATTGTGTCATGTCAACACATACAAAGATCAACCAAAGCATAAAAGATGGATGAAGATTATTGAGGGTCGCACAGATTTCTAGAGATTAGCTTTCCAGATTATGACTCAATTGTTTTTGAAGGATTATTTAAACAAGCAACAACTCAATTGTAAAGGAGGAGGTTCTAGCCAAGAGGCTATGACTTTCTGCGGGAGGGTCAGATAGATACAATTGTTCATGTTACAGTATGATAAATATTGTGTTCTATGTAAGGAATTCTCTTATGAAATGAATGACTCTATTAAATATGGGAGATAGGTTTAAATCTATATTTTGTTTTAATGTTCTGTGGTTTTGTTTGAACCTTTGTCTTCACTTTTTCTTTATATGGATGCTTTCTGTATGAATGCCTATGTTGGCAAATGAATGTTATTGCAGAAACATGTTTGAAATATATTTTTGAACACCTGAACTTTATATGATGCAGGGAATGTAAACTGTTTGTTTCCTCTTTGTATCATTTATGATTTGAACCTATCTCCTATCCTTGAACAGTTATTCTTTATTTTATATCTTGTCCTTATACATACATTATCTGATGTTTTCAGATCCTTTTAGCATACCATTCATGATCTTTTATGATTTTATTTTTTTATCCCTCTAGTTATCCAAAATGAAAAAAAATTATCCTTTGAACTTAGAAGTTCCTAAACTATGCTATCCTGTAGTCTAGGTGGCAGAATTGAGGGAAAACAGGTACCTTAGACTTAATGGCTACTATAGAAAGTTTGTGGAAAACTATGGGAATAGTGCAACTCCTTTTACAACATTTCTAAATGATAATGCTTTCTCCTAGAATGAGGAAACAAAGCAATCCTTCTCTGCACTAAAGGAGGCCACTTGTACTATGCCCATTCTAGCCATGTCAATTTTCACTAAGACATTCCTCTTAGAATGTGATGCCTTGGGTTGTGACCTAGGAGTAGTCTGATCACAAGAGGGATGCCCCTTGGCCTTCACTTGTAAGCATATCTATGATCGAACCTAATATATCCACCTGTGAGAAAGAAATTATGGCTATCCTTCACATAATTGAGACATGGAAACCATATTTCATATGATAGAATTTCTAGTTCAAGACATATCATCATAGTCTCAACAATTTTCTCAAGAAACATTTGTCCTATTTCGAGAAATAAAAATGGGTCACTAATATGATGGGTTATGATTATGAAATAATATATAATAAGGGTGACAACAATGTGATACTATTTTGTCTAGGAAAATTTAATAGGAGGGTTCACTCTTCGCCTTATCCTTACTAGTCTCAGTAGGATCTAGGATCCAAGGGGATTCTCATATTTCGATATTAAACACAATCATGCACAAAATCAGTAGAAAGAGTGAAATTAAAACATACAAATGTAGTCAATAAATGATTTTAATATGACTGTCCAACATGTAAATATGTCTAGATTAGGTTTTTATTACATTATGGAGAAATTGTTAGCCTTTGGAGGCCATCTGGATGCATACATGTATCAGGCTAGGATTTGAACTCTAACCCCACCTAGGTGGACCAATGAGCTCCCAAACCATCCCAAATAGTCACAAATGGTTGTGTGAACATGGTTGGAGCATGCTGATACATAAATGAAGACATGCTAGTCGTGGGTGAGCACATGGGTGAGTGGGAATGGCTCTAGGCAGCAATAAATGCCCCAAGGTGAGCTAAAAACCACCAAATACATGCACTAGCACCTATAGTCAAAACATTTCCTTTTTAAAGGGATGGGGAGCGCAACAAGAATGATTTTTCATTAATGAGGGCACTTGCACTGTTAGAATGATCAAATTGGAGCACCTCAACTGTAATAAATGAGTCCAAAACACCCATTAGACCAAGGTTTATCAACATAGACAAAGTTTTGGACCATATGACATAGCATAGAAGCTAATGAAATGTATCCTAGGTTTATGATCATGGTACTGAGGTGGATAAGTGATATAACACCCCCCCTTAATCCTAACTTGGTCCAACTTAAACATATTATTGAGGCCTTGGAAACTAAGGCTCAAGTCACCTCACACAAAAATTTATTTGTGCATGAAAAACTAGGCAAGGAGGAGAACCTCATGGGAACAAACCTCCCCTCTAAAATGGACATCAAGAAAAAAATGAAAGTGAATATAATACATCACCATGTTTCACCCACTCCAATAAGGGAACTCATATAGGTGAATGTCTTCTCTATGAATCTCTTGGTGAATATGTTAGCAGTTTGCTCCGCAGATGGACAATACTGCAAGGATATCACCTCCTCATGTACCAAGCTTTGGATGTAGTGCATGTGTATATCAATGTGTTTGGTCCTTTGTCTCTACATTGGATCAGTTGAAATATTGATTTTACTTTGATTTTCACACCAAATTATTGTGGTTGAATCAAATGAAAATCCAAGTTCCCCAAGAATACCTTGCAACCACACGCATTATCTAGTTCCGTTCACTGGTCCTCTATACTTGGCCTCAGCTGAAGAGAGGGATATGGTGTTTTTTTTATTTCTTTACCAGAATATGGGGACATTTGCAAGAATGAATACATAACCTAAAGTTCACTTTTTTTCAATGGAATCTCTATCCCAATCATAATCAATAAACCCAACTAGTTCTAGCGGAGAACCAACAACATAGTGTACCCTGAAGTGTCTGGTTCCTTGCACATAATGCAAGATTATTTTTTCATCCTTCCGATGGATCTCATGTGAATCATGAATATATCTAGAAAAAACACCTATATAGTATTCCAAATCAGGTCGAGAGTGTGCAATATATAGTAGACTCCCAACTAGTTTTCTATACAGCAAGTTGTCCACCAATGGATATGCACCAAAATCACCTAGTTTTATTCCTGAGAGGAATGGGAACTTAGTTTCCTTAAATTCATCCATTTTGAACTTAAATAAAAGGTCTTCAACATAATTTTTTTGGCTAACCTTTATCCCTACATCATATTTCTCAATCTCTAATCCAAGAAATTGCCTCAGCAATCCATGGCCAGTCATGGAGAATTCACTGTGAAAAGAAGAATTAATTAATCCAATTTCTTTAATGCAACTACTTGTAATAAAATGGTAATCAAAATACAACAATATGAATTAAAATAATTTACCAACATGCAACAAATGCACATTAGGATCAGATTGACATCTTTCAAATCCAAGCAAAAGCAGAAAATTGCCCATCTTGGCATACCAAGCCCTGGGAGCTTCCTTGAGGCCATAGAGAGACTTCTTTAAAGTACATAAACGTGAAGGATTATGAATGAAAAATTTAGGATTATGTATATATATCTCCTCTTGACTTTCACCATGAATAAATGCACTCTTCACATCCATGTGGTGAACCTCCCAACAGTTAGATGTAGCAATGGCTAAAACTAGCTTGATAGAGTCCATATTTGCAACCGGGGCAAATGTATCTGTATAGTCCACTCCTTGGACTTGATAGAATCCTTTGGAAACAAAAATGGAATTATACTTGATATCAAAACCATCAACAACCACTTTGGTCCTACAGACCCACTGACATTGCACTAGTTTCCTCTTGGAGGGAAAGTGAACCAATTCCCAAGTCTCATTGTCTTGCAATGACTTGAACTCTTCTTGCATGGATGTTTTCCATATTGGGTAAAGTGAAGATTCTTGATACATCTGAGGATCATATAAAACCATGATGAAGCACCTCTCATAAATATTCAATTCACAAGTTTAGAAAGCATTTTGAAATTGAGATCTAGTCTTTCTAGAGTCTAGTGGATCTCCAGCAAGGTCCCTAGCTGCTTGAATGGTTTTATCAGACCACTTGGGGTTGAAAGGGTGAATCATGATATTAATGCATGTCAAAATAATCATCATAAATATCAGAATCAGAAATATCAGAGGAAGAATCATCACTTACATCATCATGGAGTGGAGGATTTGAGCATTCCCCTTCAGCTAGCTTGATCTCCTGCATGGGCTCTTCTTTGAACTGTACACTCTTTTCAATGAATTTTTTCTGAGATGAGGGATCAAATATATTATATCCATTTGCATATTAAGCATATCCAACCATAATGGACTCCTTTATTTGAGGTTTCAAGTCCTTTCTCTTCTCGGGAGGAATCTTAGCCCAAGCCTTTGAGCCAAAAACCCTGAAATGAGAAACACTGGGCTTTTGACCACTCCTAGCCTCATATGGATTTTTTCCATCCAAATATTTGTGTGAAGATATTTTTTGGACATATGAAACACATTTGATAGATTCATCCCATAGCTTAGGATTGAAATCCTTTTCTTCCATCATACAAGTTGCCATCTCCTTGAGAGCCCTATTCTTGTGCTCTGCAACACCATTCTGTTGTAGTGTGTAGGGAACTGAATGTTGCATTTGGATGCCAAATTCTTCAAAAATCTGCTGGAAATACTTATTGACATAGTCCTTAGATTTTTCATTCCTGATAACCTTGATGTTATTCCCACATGCATTTTCAACTAAGGATTTGTACACTTTGAAAGTCTCAAAAACCTTAGATTTTAGATTGAGAAAATATACCCAGTAGTACCTTGAGAAATCGTCTATGAAGGTAAAAACATACCATGAATTCCCATATGAGGGTGTGAGAAGAGGCCCTATGAGGCCTGAATGGATTAGATACAACACTTGGAAAAGCCTCCTTTCCTTTCCTTTCTCATATATGTGCTCATCATGCTTTTCCACTACACACCCTTTGCATGTGCCATTGGAAACTTGATGGTAGGAATCCCATCAACCATGCTTTATTTTCTCAATGTATATAGGTACCTATAGTTTAGATGACCATATCTTTCATGCCACAAATTTCTTGTCTCGTTTGATTTTGACAAGTGCACATTCCCTTGTGAGTATGGAAGGAAGTGAGAGAATTTGTACATTCTCGAATCATGGACAGCAAAACCCACTACCACAACTTTTCTTGTAGAAACTTCTGATATCTCCACATAATTTTGAATAAATGTTACTCTCTTGGTTGTACCAGTGTGTTTAATTTGATATACATGGAGTAGGTTTGCTACTAGATTAGGCACAAAAAACACATTGTTGAAGTACTCATCTTCAAGATCAATCCTTCGAATCCCTTTGGCTTGGATTTCTGAATCATCACCCATTAGAATGGATGGACCACTGTAAGGATGTAGAGATGAGAAGAAATCATGCATGTAGTTTATGTTCCTGGAGGAACCTGAATCTAGGATGAAGAAATAAGAGCTTGAAGAACCTGCAACCAAAGCATGGCACCTTTCTTTGTTGTTTGAGCTTGAACCACCATCTTTCTTCCTTGCTCCTTCTGGAAGTGGGATGTTTTTCTTCTCAAGAAGGTGTGCCATCATGTCAATGGTTTTCTTCATGTAATCACTCTCTATATGCCACCCCTTGTGACAATAAGTGCATTTGGCCTTCTCTTGATTCTTCTTTTCCTTGTCCTTGCTAGGATTCGAAACCCCATCTGAAGATTTGGGTTTCTCCTACTTCTTCTTCTCTTGCTGCTTCGAATCTCTAGCTTTATTCTTGCCTTTGGCTAGATTCAAAACTCCTATAGCAAGGGATTGATCCTTACTGGATTTGATGGTACCCATTTGCACCAGCTTCTCTCTATCTTGAGGCAGTGACTTCTTGAAGTCTGCTAGTGATGGAATCTTCCAATTTCAAGTTGTGAGCTTGCTAGAGTGGAATGTTGACACAAACACTGAATACGCTAGGCCTAACTTCGAAAGTATGGAAAATATAAGTTTCTCATCTTTATTTTCAATTCCACATTGTTTAAGCTGAAGCACCAATGATTTGAACTTGGTGAAGAAGTATTGGATCGTCTCAAAGTGAGTTGGGCTCAATGAGATCAACTCATTTTCAAGATCATGGCCTCTTATCTCCTCAGTATTCCCAAACAATGAATCAATATTGAGACATACCTCATTGGTAGTTGTCATACTGTCTACATGGAATATTAGGTCTCTCAAAATGTTGAAACAAAGCATCCCAAATGCCTCATCAAGTTTGTTGAAGTACTTCAATTTCTCCACAGCAGTGTTGGGCTCAGTCTCAGTCCCCATGGTGACTCTGAATAGGCCTTTTGACCTCGAATGGATAACCATTTTTTCCTTCCATTTGAAATAGTTGAATGGAGTAATAAATGCATGAGTCTGCTCCATTTCTGCTTGTGCACTGAGTGACAAAAACACTGAATGTACCTACAATGCAAACACTCGATTTTTTCTGGAAAATTCCCTAACCAGCAACTCAAACGCTCTGGATTTGATTTTCAGCTCCAAATATATATAATACCATGTGATAATTTATTCACAGTAGGATATAGGATCCAAGGGGATTCTCACAATTCAATATTACACACAATTATGCACAAAATCAGTAAAAAGACTAAAATTAACACATATAGATGAGTCAATAACTGAATTTATTATGACTGTCCAACATGTAAATATGTCTAGATTGGTTTTATATTACATTAGGGATAAATATTTATCCTTTGGATTCCATATGGATGCAAACATGTGTCAGGATAGGATTTGACCACTAAACCCCCCTAGATGGACCAATGAGCTCCCAAATCATTCCAAACGGTCATGAATGGTTGTGTGAACATGGCTAGAGGATGATGAGGCGTAAATCATGGCATGATAGGCATGAGTTAGGACATGGGTGAGTGGGAGTGGCTCTAGGAAGCATTAAATGCCCCAAGGAGAGCTAAAAACTACCAAATTCATGCACTAACCCCTATGGTCAAATAGTTTCCCTATTTTAAGGGATGGGGACCGCACCAAGACTGATCTGTCATTAATCGGGGTCCCTGAACTATCAAAATTATCAAAGTGGAGCACCCCAACTGCAATAAATGAATCCAAAACACCCAATAGACCAAGGTTGATAAACATAGCCTAATTTTTCGACCATATGACATAACATAGAAGCTAATGAAATGTATCCTAGTTGTATGATCATGGTACTAAGGTGGATTAGTGCTCTAAATAAAATATGTGGTAGGAATGGATGGACTGGGACATAGTTAGATGCCTCATCAAAAGGAATCAAGAATAATTGTACCCTCCATCAAGGCATACATAGAACCAAACTATTTTGGGTTATAAGGAGCACATCTTTCTCACTTCTGATTTGGCCTTGAATTTTCCCATAATATTAGAGGAATTACAATGACATCACCCACACTTGGTCACTCGGGATCTCATAAAAATTATGAAATAATTAAGTGAGCTTTCTTCTACGAAAGCATGGAAAAATATATAAACAACTTCATTGAAACCTATGACACTTTACAACAACATATGGGCGAAAACATGAAGTCATTGAGTGTTTTGCAGCCACTTCTCATTCCCAACCATAAATGGGCACACATCTCTATGGAATTCATTGTGTGGATTTCTATGGAAAGTAATAAAATAGTCATTATGGTGGTAGTAGATTATATAACTAAATATTCTCACGTTGTGCCTTACAACCAGCTTTTACACCCTCACTGGTGCCACAAATGTTGTTAGATCAAATTTGCACAAGTTTTGTTGGGTCAAATTTTCAAGCTCCATGGCATGGTCACTTCTATTCTCTTTGATCGTGACACCATTTTTACCATCAAGTTTTGGTAAGGTATATTTAAACTTTAGGGCACTAAGTTGATTCTTAGCATAGAATACCACCCCCAAATGAATTATCAAACAGTCGTGTTCACTAAGTTCTTGGAAACCTACTTGCAATGATTTACACCGAACATGCCACTAATGGGCCCAATGGATCTCTCTAGATGAATGGTGGTATAATACTGCTTACCATGGTTCCACAAAGATGACACCATATGAAGAAATATATGACCAAAACCATTATAAATGGTTTCTTATATACTAGGTACCTCTCGGGTCCAAGCAATGGAAGACACACTCCACTTCAAAGCTGACATTCTTTGCATCATTAAAGACAATCTAAACTCCAATTTGGACAGTTCTTTTTCGAAATCGGGTTTTGTTTTCAAAAGGAACTTAGACATACAATTAGTTTCTTTACATTCTACATAAAAATACTTCAAAATTGATTTTAATACTATCATCCTTTTCTTCCTTGAAAAATCTACCAAAAAAATTTATTCCACTTTGTGCACAACAAAGAGCTCTAATATGAATTGTAGTAATGCTTAACCCTCAATATTGAATGAAAAACAATATAAACCTTAAAATTCATAAATAAACACAAATACATCCACACAATAGACAACATGATAATGTAAAGAAAGACCCTTAAGGTAGGGTAACAAAATCAAATTACTTTATTAGGGGAGCATGTTTTCTAGAATACAATAGCTATCAACCTATAACATACTAAATGCAATTATACACATGTGTGTTTATATTTTCTCATGAGTATTCTTAGGGGTCAATGCCAACTAAACCTTATTATTATCATTTCCTCTAACCAGCTAATGGGCCTATTTATTGCCCACCAAATACCCAGTGGGCTTATTGCATGATTATAACCAAATTACATTCATTATCCCCTTGGGTACCTCCCTAGGTACCCCATATTAACATGATCTAAAAATAATGGATCTAAAAATAACGGTTGAATTGCATGTGAAATAACTTAAATTGTTAACCTAGAAAATACTTTAATAATCAAGCTTAAATAAATCTTAAACCAATATAGACCCATCTAACTCTAGTTCTACAAAGCGTCGAGAGGGATCAAATATGTAAACCTTTCACCACTAAGCTATAGCACACATCCCTCTCACCACTATCCTACAACACACTGATGCATGCATTCTTATTTTTATTTTTTTATGTTTTATGGGAGAGATATACACTTCTCTCTCACCACTATGCTACACTACAATGATGCATGCATTATTTTTTTCTTTGTTTTATTTTAGTTTATTTTATCTTTTATGGGACAATCAGACACTTCCTCTCACCACTGTGCTACAACACATTGGTGCATGCATTCTTTTTTTTAAGAGATATACACTTCTCTCTCACCACTATGCTACACTACAATGATGCATGCATTATTTTTTTCTTTGTTTTATTTTATTTTTTATGGGACAATCAGACACTTCCTCTCACCACTGTGCTACAACACATTGATGCATGCATTATTTTTTTTATTTAAATCCAGTATATACCCATCTAACTCTAGTATAGACCCATATAACTCCAGTATAGACTCAATTCATCGCTCTCACCACTATGCTAGATCACACTCATGCATGCATTTTTGTTTTTTATTTTTTATTTTTTATGTTTTTTATTTTTTATTTTTTATTTTTGTTTTTTATTGTTATTTATTTTTATGGGAGATATGAACACTTCCTTCTCGCCACTATGCTATAGCACACTGATGCGTGCATTTTTTTTTCTTTTTTTATGGGATAGACATACACTTCCCTCTCACTACTATGCTGCAACACACTGATCCATGCATTTTTATTTTTATTTTTATTTTTTATTTTTTTTATTTAACTCCAATATAGACCCATCTAAATCCAATTCTACAATGTGTCAAAGGATCAAATCTGTAAACCTTTCACCACTAACACATCCCTCTTACCACTATGCTACATCACAGTGATGCATGTATTCTTTCTTTTATTATTATTATTATTATTATTATTATCATTATTATTTATGGGAGAGAATGACATTTCCCTCTCACCACTATGCTATAGCACACTGATGCATGCATTCATTTTTTTATGGGACATACAAATGCTTCCCTCTCACCACTATGCTATAACACAATGATGCATGCATTCTTATTTTATTTTTATTTTTATTTATTTATTTTTTTAATGGGACAATCAGACATTTTCCCCCACCTAGGTTGTAGAAATGTTCCTTCTCGATGCAATAACGAATTCCAATGTGAGACTGATCTATTAATTATTCACATACTTCTAACTACATGAGTTCTAAAGACATTGTCAATGCGTTTCTTTTGAAATTTCAAGAAAAATGAGTATAAACTCAGTATACATGCATAGGGACCTCCCCTAGCACGTAGTTCAAAACAATGTACTATTGCGATATGTGGTCTTACCTCGAGAACTATGCATGTACCCCATTACATAGAAATTTGAACCCTGACTTGTACCTTGTACCTATTGTTGGCCAAAACTGTGGCTTAAATAGTTTAAAAGTAAGGTTTTAGGGTCGCGCGTAGCACACCCTTTTGGGGATTCATATCCCAATATTTTGTGGTTACCCCTCCAAACCATGAGCGATCATCTAGTGTTAATGATTGGCAATGTTGTTGAGGGGGTTATAGGGTCAAACCTTGTCAACCTCCCTTTTCACATGAAGTGTTACAAATGTGGCATAATATATATATATTACATTGCTTATATTATATCAGACTTTGGATATGGATAACGATACTCTGCCCACGGATTTTGGGACTTGATTCCACATGACCATGAATATAATGAGGTTGAGTCTTAGCCTTGTCTCTTTTTACCATCAGTTGATACCAAATTCAAAGTCAAATGCAATATTTACCATATGCATTGAAAGACTCATGCGATGGTGTAGTGGCAAATGTGTTGGTGTTGGTGGAGGTCACAGGTTTTGCCCTCGTTGACCCTATTATTTTGGTAAACTAAAAAATACAAGGCCAATCTAGACCTGCCAGATTCTAGGCTCTGATTGGTCCACCTATAACCATATGCCACATATCAACCTGTGATTAGTCCACATCACCAACCATTTGACAAATCAACAATGCCATGTCACCTCATGGTACTTCCACATTGGCATACAACCTGTATGTTCATTCCATGTGGCACACTATGGGTGTGCCATGTGCCACTCTTTTTCCCCTTTTTCCCTCTTTAGCAAAAACTTTAGAAGGCCATATCTTGGTCATATTGTGTTCATTTAGGACGAAATATGCATCATCAAAAAGCTCTCGATGAGTGATCCAAGAGGATCATCTCATAGTCGATAAAATTTAAAGTATTCAATATGTAAAATAAATCTTATATGGTGGAAGAGCTCTGCAAGAGATTTATGGCAACACTTGTTTTGTGGAAAAAGACCTCAGAATGCAGAAGTTATCAGTGTTTTAAGTTTCAATAGTTTTGGTTAAATTAGTTGAAAAAAGGTTATTTTGGAAAATTACCAATGTAATTGTTTATAAAAAAATTGGAGTCTATGGGATTCAAATTCAATACCTCCATGTCCACCCAAGTCTTTAGCAACTCGCCTAGCCAGCACACCACATGATGGTTCTTAGAATGTGGAGGGTGCAAATTGTATTTAAGGTTGAATGAAATGTTATTTGGAAAAAAGGGTGGCCCTCGGCTCCATGGCCAACACCGAGCCCACCCCTTATATCTATGTTATATGTCATATCCAAAACAAGACTGAAACATATGCCAACGTGTATAACATATCACCAAAATAGAGCACCAAACCATATCATATCACAAAAATATGTTATATCAAATGCATGCCACCATTCCAAAATCACATACGAAGGGGAGAGGACCATGATTTTGACCCCGAGACCTCTACCTAAACAACCCAATGCCTTACCACTGGGCCATGACCCATTCGTTGGATAAACCACGATAGAAATATGTTAAGACTTTGTCGGCGGAGATAATGGGGACAAAAAGGGCACGTGGCCTTTCGACCCACGCCCCTTAACCACCAAAAACGGAGTAAAATTTCTACCTGACCATTTGCACCGATCGAACGACCTGGCTCGCGTGAGCTATCACATCACGCATTGCTGGTCGTCTGATCGGTGCAAATCGTCAGGTAGAAAGTTTACTCCACCAAAAACCACTATAGGTATATTTTGGCATAGAAACCGAGGCAAGTACAATGCAATATTTCCAAGGTGGTATTGCACAGTTCTTGAGGTGGTATTGGCATGCTTCCCAAGGAATATTTGCACTGTTCTTGAGACAGTTTTACATGTTTCCCAAGGTGGTTTCTGCACAGAGTTCGAGATAGTTTTGGCATCGATCCTGAGGTGGAATCTGTACAGTTTTCCTTTTGTGCAGGATTCAACTCGAATTGTAGCCATATGAGGTCTCAAGCACATATAGGCAATTTTAAACTCATTTTTCTTGATTTTTCGAGAGGAACGCAGTGGTGCAGTCTGCTTCCGAGTTTGTCTAACAAAAATCATAGGTGTTCCTGAAACTCATATTTTGTAAGCTATTGAAGACTATTAAGATCAACCTTCTCGTTGGAAGTGGCTCGGAGACGTAGCCCAGGAGGGGTGAACTCTGTTATCATCTATTGTCTTCATTTTATGGTTTGTGTATCTCTTTTATTTTCTTATGTGATTGATTTAAAGCATTAAATTATTCATCTTTTAAGCATGTTTATGAGTAATTAACATATAAATTTCACATGCAAAATAATGGTTAAAAATATCCTGAAGATTTTCAAATCAACGAGATTTATGTGATGCTATACTTATATTCAGTATTTGAAGACTTCATTCTAAATCGATCAGTACGATCCTCCTAGATCAATTTTAGGCAAGTAAATTGCTTTAAAAACACTATACAACAATTCATTAAAATTTAAACATAATAATAAAAAATTGCCATGGAAGGACAACATAATTTAGATTCATATGGGCTCCAATAACATATTTTAGAGATCACATTTCTTCATCTTGCTTATCCTTTGGGTTGGTCACTTCATAACTTTTATTTGCAACCACATTGGAATTTCCCATTATCATTCATACCCCCCATATATCTAGCAGGGAACTCCCTTGTCGATGAGTCATCCATAGACAATGAAGACAAGGGATTAGGTGACACAGTGACAACTATAGGAAGACCAAGTTGGTATACAATTACATGCACCAGAGACATTAATGAACAAATTGCACATCCATTTCCAAATGTCACATGCAAGAGACCTTCATGAAGGTTGATATTCCTTCACACGAGTCTTCATTAATGTCAAAATATTGGTGTGGGGAAGGGATCCCACTCATTTATATTGAACAACCCTTCATCCATTAAGACTCCTATTCCTAGAAGTTGGCCTCACCATTTTACTTCCCTGGGACCTAATAGAAGGAGATTGGTTTGAATTGATGACATAAATCAAATGCCTTTTGAGTAAGGTGTGAAAGATTTTAATTATTAAATGTGGTTTATAAAAATAACAATTATCAAGTCTCCTACCACCATGATCTGGGATACCCTTCTCTTGAAAAATAGATAATCCTTGAAAAGAAGTTATACTATTTTCCTATGATACTCCCTTCGCATAACCTAACCCTAAGAATAAACATTGTTTTTATTTTCATCGAAATCATATATACCCCTTCCCACCTTGGCACCCGGTACTCCTTACATATTATCACTTTTTGAATATATATCACAATGGATAACAAAAATCCGCATAGTAAAACAATATAGCAATTTAAACTTAAAAAACTATTGTACCATGGTTCTTGTAAAACAATAATGTTAAATCACAACAAAAGGCATTATTATGGCCACTTTGACTCTTTCTTGTGAAACATCATGGTATGACATGTTGTTAGACACTATAACGTCATATTGCGTTCACTCAATAATTTTTTTGAGGTGAATGGTGTATAATATTAGTGTGTTACAATGGTATATGCATGTGTTTGGGTTAGATATGAAATACATTGAACATAGAAGTGAGTGTTTTAAAATATATGACACATATCACTATTAGAAAAGAGAAGGAGGATCACGTTAACCAATTTTTGTATTTCGATGTTTCGAGTTAACTAGATTATTTGTTTGAGACGTCTTTCTCTCGAAGATGAGACTATCTAGTTGTCTTCAAACGTCGAGATAAAAACAACTAGTTAACGTGGTCCTCCTTTTTTCTAAATCTTCACTGTGTAGAAGTCATGAATAACATATTACTTTTGGTTTTTAAGTCTAACACCAATATTTTGGTTTTTTGTTTTCCACATTTTTGCATCAAGAGGCACTTTCTACAACCTAGTATGAGGGAGAAGTGTAATTCCATGCTCTATGTAGAGGTAACACGTCACACTTTAATAAAATAATAAAATATTAAGTAAATAAAATTTTACAATGCGAGCGCTAATCTAAAATGTAAAAGTGAAGTTGACACATGACACTTTAATAAAATAATAAAATATTAAATAAATAAAAATTTTACAATGTCATTACTAACCTAAACTTTAAAACCAAAGCAATATATATTCCAATTAATTAAAACTTAAAAATTTAATGATACTTTTGGTATTCAATATGGGAGTTGAACATCATTAAACCATGATTTACATAATTGAGCACATACCAGAAATTAACATATTAAACCACTTTATATTAATCTTAACTAGTGATCTACCAAGAACCTACAAATATCAAAATCTCTTAAGGTACAAACTTTTCACAAATTTTACACATAAAAGTTGTGTATGTAAAAGAATTTCATCCATATTTTCTATAGTTAAAATAAATACTCTTTAAAATTGCAAACAAAATAGAAATAAATTTATTAAAAAAAATTACATATTTTTTTAATTAAATATAGATAAATTTATTAAAACAAATTACATATTTTTTTAATTAAATATAGATGATTAGTATATTATCATTATATTATGTATGAATATAGTTCACATCAACTAATTTAAAATATCATTAAATGTATAGATTTTCTCTCTCTTCCTTTACCCTTAATTTAAAAAAAATGGCATTCTACAATTTTTAAAAGCTTTGATTTGTTTTGTGTTTTTGGAATTTGTTTCCTCTATGAAAATTGACAATTATCTATTTAAATATAATGTATTTTTGCCATTTTATAATTTTTAAACTCTTTGATTTGTTTTGTGTTTTCGGAATTTGTTCTTTTATGAAAATTGACATTTTTTCTATTTAATTATAATGTTCGATGTCATTTAATAAGAATTTTAATATTATTGTGATGTTTGTGAAATAAAATTTATAACATTTTTGTAACATAGTAATTTTATAGTTAAAAATATAAATATATACATTTTTTATTATTATTTGTGATGTTTATAATTTATATATTATATAACATTAATTTATTACTTGTAAGTTTAAAGAGAAATTATGGTGTGAGGAAAATTTAGTCGTTAAGAAAAAATTAAGATAATATAAAAAGGTCAGTAATCCTAACTTGGAAGATTAAGATACTATAAAAAGACCATTAATCCTAACTTGGAAGATCAAAAGTATCTCTGGGTAGTAACTAGCTCACAGAAGCAAATTAATATAGCCAAGATTAGAACTAATTCTCATGAACTCCATACCGAAACAGGGAGTTGGTTTATTCCCAAAACTTTGGAAAGCTTTTTAAACACAGGAACAAGATTTTAAAGTAAACCAAGTATTATCCTTCTTAAGGTCAGATAGACAAAATTTGATCTGACTGAATGTTAATCATCATGGTCATTATCATAAACATATCTAACATCGATGTATAAGCATATAAACTTTATTTACTTGAATTTGATAAAATTACCAAATAGAGAAACCAAGGAGGAAACCAGCAAAGCACAAAGGTTCGCTCAAACACACAGGAGGAGAAACACTCAACTCGATTGTATTCAAGAATAAAGATTGCATTTATAGAAAACTAATAAACTAAACTAGATCCAATAAATGTGGATCAGATCCACCAGCATAGGAGCTGTTTGAACAAGAACCCTAGATATAGAAAACATACAAAGATATTTCTGCATTAAATCTAACATCCTCCCTTAATGCAGAAGTGGATTTTTGATAACATATAATTTCTTCCTAAGATCTTCAAAATGGATCCTTCCAACTAGTTTAGTAAATACATCAGCAACATTTTCACTTGTGTTACAATAGATGAGTTCAATTTCTTGAGACTTAATCTTTTCTCTAACAAAATGATGTTGCAGCTCAATATGTTTAGATCCGGCATGATAGACTAGATTGTGTGCTAGCTTAATTGAGCTTTGATTGTCACACTAGATTCTGGTAGCTTGTTTTTGTTGTGTTCCAACATCTTCAAGAATGTGCCTAAACCAAATGGCTTCACAAGTAGCACTGGTTAATGCTTTGTATTCAGCTTCTGTGGATGACAAAGAAACAGTTGGTCGTTTCTTACTACTCCATGATATGACTCCCAAACCAATATTAAATGCATATCCAAAAGTGGATTTTCTGTCATCAGGATTTCCTGCCCAGTTAGATCCAGAGTAACCTGCCAACTGAACATCAGATACATCAGTATATAAAAGACCATAATCAATAGTTCTTTTTAAATATCTTAGGACTTGCTTTGTAGCTTTCCAATGTGTTTCATATGGCTTAGCCAAGAACTGACTAAGGATGCAAACATAATATGATAGGTCTAGACTTGTAGTAGTGAGGTAGTTCAGACTACCCACTAGTTGACGATACAAAGTACCATCAACTTCTTTAGATCCACCACTGTTGTATAATTTGACATTTTGATCCAAAGGAGTGGATATAGATTTGCATTCATTCATTTGAAACCTGTCAAGTATTTCCCTTGCATATTTGCTTTGAGTGATGAATGTTTTACCAGATTCTCTCCAACAAGCAATGCCTAAACAATAATGTAAGTCACCAAGGTCTTTCATCTCAAATTCCTATGAAAAATTACTTATAATATCTGCAACTAATTGATATGCTCCACCTATAATGATAATCTCTTACACATATAGGGATATCAAGCAAATATTTCCTTGTTTATCTGATTTAATATATAAGCTTGAATCATTTTTACTTTTGAGAAATCCTTGTTGTTTGAAGAAGGTGTCGATCTTGATGTACTATGATCTAGGAGCCTGTTTCAATCCATAGATCGCTTTCTTTAACCTACACACAAGTTACTCCTGTCCTTTATGGAAAAAAACCTTCAGGCTGCACTAAGTATACTTCCTCTTTTAAGTCACCATTTAGAAAAGCAGATTTGACATCTAATTGGTGTATTCTCTAGTTATGTTTAGTAGCTAATGCAACTAACAATGTGATAGTGTTTAGCTTAGCTACTGGTGCATATGTCTCTTCAAAGTCAATCCCCTCTTGCTAAGAATAACCTTTTGCAACTAATATTGCCTTGAACTTGTCAATACTACCACCTACTTTAAGTTTAGATTTGAATAGCCATTTTGATCCTATGGGTACTTTATCTTGGGGTAATTCTACTAAATCCCATGTTTTGTTTCTCATAATAGAATTATATTCTTCATTCATTGCAGTTACTCATTCTCACCTCATTCTTCCTTGTCTTTGGCTTGTTCATAATTTAATGGTTCTATGACATTCATTATGCTAGTCATCAAGGCATAATATCTAAACTTTACTGGAGGATGAGTTTGATGAGATGACCTTCTAGGTACTACAATACCCGCTAGAGTTCCATCCATGATTCTTCTGTCTTCTGTTGTTTCATCATATAAGGTAGTATCACTCATGCTTAATTCTTGTTCCTGAACTTGTTGTTGTTCTTGCACCTGCTGCTGATCTTGCACTTTTTGAAGAATTTTATCTATTCTGACATGCTCATCTGGGATTAGTTCTTCATTAGCATTCTTCATCCAGTTACACATATCTGTATTTTAATGAAATACAACATCTCTACCAGCAATTAATTTGTGTGAACTAGGATTAAACAATTTGTATGCTTTTTTATCATCACAGTAGCCAACAAAGATACATCCTATGGATTTTGCATCCAATTTACTTCTGTCATCTTTAGGTATGTGTGCAAAATCCCTAGAACCAAATATTCTTAAATGACTAATTTCAGGTTTATAGCCATAAAATACTTCAAATCGGGTTTGAAGTTCTATTTTCTTTGTTGGACTCCTATTCTTTAAGTACACAGCAGTGTTAATTGCTTTAGCCTGAAAGCCATTAGAAATGTTCTTACCTTGGAGCATGTTGCGAGCACATTCCACCAATGTTCTATTTTTCCTTTCAACAATACCATTTTGCTGAGGTGTATCTGTGACTGTGAATTGATGTTGGATTCCTTTTTCTATACAATATCTTCTGAAAGCTCCAAAAGTGTACTCACCACCTTGATCCGATCTGAGGATTTTAATGTATTTACCTATCTACTTCTCAACTTTGATTCTGAATTCCTTGAAGTATTTGAATACATCGTGTTTCCTTCTGATGAAGTAAGCCCATGTGAACATGTATCTGTCATCAACAAATATCAAAAAATACCATGCACCACCAAGTGATCTGGTTTGCATAGGTCCACATACATCAGTGTGTATTAGTTCAAGGAGTTCAGTCTGCCTCTTTTCTTCATGGTTAGGAAATTCATTTTAGTGTTGTTTACTGAGTGCACATGCAACACATTCAATATGATCATTTTTAATGACAGGAATACCTTCAACCATTGAATTTTTCTATAATCACATGAGGTCATTGTGATTGAGGTGTCCATACCTTTGATGCCATAATTCGACATCTAAAATAGTTGATGCTGCTAGTGCCTGATGATTTCCGTTAATTGCATCCAGCTTGTACAATCCACCAACCTTGGATCTTGTCGCTATAACCCTGTAATGATCTTGGACATCTTTGACATGGCACTTATATTTATCAAATTCAACTTTCATATCATTATTGGTGATAAAATAAACAAATATTAAGTTATTTTTTATTCCTGGAACGTACATCACATTATGTATCTGTTTAAACTATCCATTGGATAGGTTAACACTCATCACTCCATAACCTAGGACTTTGTGAGACCTGTTATCACCTAGATAGATGTGTGTGCCATCATACTTTTCATAGTACTCATCATACCAATCTCTATTACAGGACATGTGGGAAGATGCACCCGAATCTATGAACCATGCATTTTCATCATCTATCTCAGCATATAGAGCATGTTCAGATATAAACAGTCTTAGGTTTTTAAATCCATTGACATCTGGGGTGTCTTTTCTAACATAATTCCCATTATGTTTTCTCTATCTGTTATTGGAATCATTGTTTATCTTCTTAAAACAATCTCTAGCTATGTGACTTGATTTGCCACAATAATGGCATACAACATCTTTATTGGCACTAGAGTCATTGCATGATATACCTCTGTGTCTTGCATGAAACTTGCCTCTGTATGGATTCCAATGATTTCCTCTATGTGGGTATCTTCCTCTTTCCATCAATGCCTGATCTAAAGACTAAGATTCAGGATCATACATCTTCATCCGTTCTTCTTCTTCTATCAAGATTCCACCAAGCTCTGCAAATGTAGGAGGGGTATGTCTTGTTGCAAGTGCTGAGATGAATATTTTATAATCTAACAATAGACCTTTTAATGTGATAGATACCAGATCAGTACGAGATACTTCTTCACCTATGTCACCCAAATTATCTCTGAAGTCTTTGATGCGGGAGAGATATTTGTCCATTGTTTCATTCACATCCATCTTGATAGACAATAATTTGGTCTTCAAAAACAAGATTCTATTAGCGTCAGACGTTTCATACAAACCTTTCATTTTGTCCCATGTGTCTTTGGACGTCTTGGAATTTATGATGTGAGGTATGAAGTTTTCTTTTACAGACATATGAATCAACACCTTTGCTTGAGTAATTTCCCGCAAATTCCAATCTGAGAGAGATAATGGATCTACGGGATTCTGTTCATCCCCTTTCACAATCGGCCACAAGCTAAGAGCATCAAGCACAATAATCAGCTTGAATTTCCAATTTACATAATTTTCCCCATTTAATTTTGATGCTTCAGTAATGTATAAATCGTCCAGTGACATATCTGCCATTTTTACTGAAATGTGGGGCAAGTAATTTTAACAAAAAAAATGGCTCACCTCTTTCACTGAGAAACAAGCAAATAAATCGATGCTTACTCCCTGGACCAGATCCCGCGCCAGCAAGAAATCCGTGTAAGTGAGGGCAGTTTGGCGTTCTTTATGTCTGACTAATAGGCATCTTCGGCGTTCAGTAGAGTTCTACAGATGCGCCGATCGATGCTCTGTCTACCTTCAGAAGGTGCGTCGTCCAAGTAAAAGAGCAAAAAACAACACATGCGTGAATGCAAACCCAGTGCAAACTTTTCTTAGATGGCAGTGTGGAAGTTGGCAGCAATTACTACATGAAGAAAACAAATTTTAGCAGTGTATTCTCCTTGGATGTGATTTCGTTGATGAGCTCCAAGTTTAAATTGCAGATTTGACCTCACGATTCATCAACAAATAACGTTGGTGATTCTCTCCTTTGAGCAGTGATTTCTCCACATGAAGGGAAAAAAAATTTACCAGCAATTACCAGCTCATACATTCACTCTTACAACCAACACTGCTCCCTTCAAGAGTTCAACCACGGCAGCTCAGAATTAACATTCAGTAATGTTCTTCTTCAACACAAACAGGCAGTCAAACAAGGGGCTCCTCCACACAGGAACACTCACAGTAATTTCCTAGTCTCCTCATTGCAGGAAACTTGGATCTGATAACAAAATAGAGAAACCAAGGAGGAAACCAGCAGAGCACAAAGGCTAGCTCAAACACACAGGAGGAGAAACACTCAACTCGATTGTATTCAAAAATAAAGATTATATTTATAGAAAACTAATAAAATAAACTAGATCCAATAAATGTGGATCAGATCCACCAACATATGAGCTGTTTGAACAAGAACCCTAGATATAGAAAACATACGAAGATATTTATGCATTAAATCTAACATTACCCACTTAAGTATCTATGGAATATCCTATTCTAACTTAAATGATAAAAAATATAATTGTTTGCACATAAATATTATTATATGTAAATATAAATATTATTTATTATAAAAATAAATCAACAAAAGAAAGATATGATGTTTGATACTTCTATTTTATAAAATTAATTTATTTTTATTTTAGGAAAAACCCATAATATAATCTTTGTAAAATGGCATTTTTGAAAACATTATTAGTGTAATTGATGTTTAATATTGTACTCTATGAAAAAGAGATATATTAATTTATTAAAAAATGTATCTTTATAAATAACAAAACAATAAAACATTTTAAATATCTATCAATATAGATTTATGAGTGTCCAGATCAATCAAATTTACAAACATTTTTTCACTAAAATACAATAAATATCCCTCTCACCACTAGGGACACAGTGTTACATTTTATTAGGCTTTGGGGCATTCTACAACCAAGTAGGGGATGTAGCCCACTAGGGGGGATGTGTAACTCTTTCCGTGCTTATAATAGGATTAAATAAAAATAAAAAAATAAAATAAAATAATTTGAATATACCAAAAAATTGGTGGGTGGGTTGATAAAAATCAAATAAATATCAAAACATAAAAAAAAATAGAGCGGATTATAAATTAGTATATGAAGCCTATTGAGATTCACATTTCCTCAACATTATTAACCTTTCATTTTAAAACTAACTAAACCACATAAAAAATTTCTTAAAAAAATTGCATAAACTTTCTTTCTCATAAATAAATCTCACAGCATTAAACACAATTACTATTATCTATTTTCTTCATAATTAATGTGATAATTTTAGTTAAACCGAATTAAAAATGAAATATTAACCCAACCAAATCTGTATTATTACTATTACAATCTATTCATTGATGTTCTTATTAATTATTTAGCAAAAATAAATTTGCATCAACCACAATCTTTGTTTCAACTCTCTTTTAAAACATAAAGCTCTTAGAGTGTTAAGTTTAAAACATTAATATTAAATCAAATTTTTAATTCTAATATTATTCTTAAGTTTATATCACCTTCATATGGTTTCATATTATTAGTTTACCAAATATGGTTCCCTAATAATAATAATATGGTTTTAAAACATTTAAGATGGTTAGAGAGTAAACAAACTACGGTTTCATAATATTTGGGCTATAGCTAAAATATAAACACACCATGTTATGTTTCATGCATAAATTTCTTTGCTTTGGAAAAAAATAATGTTGTTTTAAGACAATGTTGCAATCTTGTTTTCTTTTTTCACACAGGACTCTTTGTTTTTCACACAGTTGTTATCCTTTTTTTTAATTAAAAGTTTATATGTACAGAGATTGTCATTTTCACATTATAACATGTTAAAAACTAACATGGCATAAAAAATATAATTTTAAATCTAAATTAAAAAAAAAGTCACTTGCTAAATTTGATAACAATATTTTAACTAAACCACATTAGTCATTGTTTTGTATATTTTCAAACTTTTCAAATAATATTTATAAGGTAGTAGTATTATGGTGATTTTTCAAACTTTTAAAAATATTTTTTGATTATAAAATATATATTTTTTTTAAATCATGGGCAATAATTAATATGCTTCATGATAGAATTCTCAAATTTCACATTTCAAGACACTCTATCACACTAACTACTCAACCTTTTATCATTCACTAGTCTAATTCCATTCTCTTAAATCCCTTGTAATAACCCCTTACTATTTAAAACCATAAATATTAGAACATTCAAATATTATAACCATATTCAAATATTACTATCATGTTGAAGCTGGAGGTAGGGTTCTTTAAAGGGTTTAAACATATTCTCCATTTGCCCCCAAAAAGAAAATAATATATCATTTTCTCAATTTGTTTCAATGAAAATTATCTCAACCAACTATGTAATACAAATAGTAAGTGAGCTATTTGCATCAACCAAAATCTTTGTTTTAACTCTCTTTTAAAACATAAAATTCTTAAATTGTTAAGTTTAAAAAATTAATATTAAAATGAAATTTTTAAATCTAATATTATTCTTTGGGTTTCTATTCGCTTCATATGGTTTCATATTATTCGATTTACCAAATATGGTTCCCTAATAATAATAATAATATGGTTTGAAAACGTTTCAGATGGTTAGAGAGTAAACAAACTATGGTTTCATAATATTTGTACGCATTTAAATAGTGTGTTATGTTTCATGCAAAAATTTCTTTGCTTTGGAAAAATTTAATGTTGTTTTAAGACAATATTGTTTTCTTTTTCACACACTATTGTTTGTTTTTCACATAGTTGTTACTCCTTGTTTTTATTAATTTTTTTAGGAGAGATTGCCATTTTCACATTATAACATGTTAAAAACTGACATTAAAAATATATTTTTAAAGCTAAATTAAAAGAAAAAAAGAAAAAAAAATCATAGTCATTGTTTTGGATCTTTTCAAACTTCTCAAAATATATTTAAGAGGTAGTAGTATTGTGGTGATTTTTCAAACTTTTAAAAATATATTTTTAGTTTAAAATATTGGTTTTTATTGTAAATCATGGGCAATAATTAATATGTTTCACCTCAGAGTTCTCAAATTTCACATTTGAAGACACTCTATCACACTAACTACAACCACTCAACCTCTTATCATTCACTCATATACAAAAATATTGAAATCCGGTCCATTCTCTTAAATCCCTTGTAATAACCCCTTAATATTTAAAACCATAAACATTAAAACATTCAAATACTATAGCCATATTCAAACATTACTAGCATGTTGAAACTGGAGTTAGGGTTTAAACATATTCTTCATTTGGGCCTAAAAAGAAAATAATATACATGTTCTTCATTTGTTGCACTGAAAAAACCTACAAATAATATATTAGTTTCTCAATTTGTTGCACTAAAAAATATATCAACCAACTATGTAATGAAAATAATAAGTTAGCTATTTGCATGAACCACAATCTTTGTTTTAACTCTCTTTTAAAACATAAAACTCTTAGAGTGTTAAGTTTAAAAGATTAATATTAAATCAAAATTTTAAATCTAATATTATTCTTTAAGTTTATATTTGCTTCATATGGTTTCATATTATTGGTTACCAAGTATGGTTCTGTAATAATAATAATATGGTTTAAGAACGTTTAAGATGGTTAGAGAGTAAAGAAACTATGGTTTCATAATATTGTCGAATTTAAACACTCTCTTATGTTTCATGCATAAATTTCTTTGCTTTGGAAAAATTTAATGTTGTTTTCTTTTTCACACAGGACTGTTTGTTTTTCACAAACAAATTGTCATTTTCACATTATAACATGTTAAAAACTAACAAGGCATTAAAAATACAATTTTGAAGATAAATTAAAAGAAAAAAAGAAAAAAAAATCACTTGCTAAATTTGATAACCAAATTCTAACTAAACCGCATTAGTCATAGTTTAGGATCTTTTCAAACTTAAAAAAATAAAATTATTTTAAAATAATGATTGTTATTGTAAATCATGGAAAATAATTAATATGCTTCACCCTAGAGTTTTCAAATTTCACATTTCAAGACACTCTATCACACTAACTACTCAACCTATTATCATTCACTCATCACCATCATATACAACAATACAAAAATCCTTCTAAATCTATTCTCTTAAATCCCTTGTAATAACCCCTTAATATTTAAAACCATAAATATTAAAACAATAAAATATTATAATCATATTCAAACATTACAATCATGTTGAAACTTGAGTTAGGGTACTCTAGAGGGTTTAAACATATTCTCCATTTGGGCCAAAAAGAAAATAATATATCAATTCTCCATTTGTTGCACAGAAAAATATATCAACCAACTATGTAATGCAAATAATAAGTGATCTAGTTGCATCAACCACAATCTTTGTTTTAACTCTCTTTTAAAACATAAACTCTTACACTATTAAGTTGTTGAGGCCCGGAAATTCGCAGGCAGCAACAGTAAGGGATTCTCCCCAATCAACGTTCCCAACTAGCTCGTTGACTGTTTGGTATAGGGAATCCGTCCGGTTTACGGTCCGGCTACCGTAGGTCAAGAACAAAACAAAGGCTTTACCGGTTACAGCCCGGTCCACCGAGTTTTTGTATTTTGACTTAAGTTATGAAATGCACGTGCCTAATTACTAATGCAGGGCGATAAAAATGCAAGGAGCAGTCACAATGTGATGCGCAGGTTCTTACCTCTCGTCTTAAGGCTCACAAGCATCCAAATCACATACAACAAGAAAATAAACTAACTACCTAAACTATCCCTAGGGAGCAGAATTATCATTCATAAATTAGTAATACATTTTGTACATGCATTATGAAGAGTTACAGATAGCTGAGACTTCTTTCAAGACACATGAACAATTAAAGATATTTAAACAACCAGATAGCCAATCGTTTTATGAACAACACTTATTACTCACAGTGGAAAACATCACTAAATATACTGAAGAACATTCAACAAGAACATAGGTTCAGGAAGTCAAACACTCTCACAGTTAATGAAACACAGCTGAAAACGAAATAGTTCCCCTTCAACATTGGTCATTTAATCACATTGATACATTCCACATTGCGCTTTCTCCAGCAGGAAAAAGTTGCATTTTCTGATTGTAAAACGAAATAGTTCCTCTTACAAGCAAATGGTTTACAAGTTTTTCCAGGGAAAAAGTCCCTATAACCTCTAAATTTCCAGTATTTAAACAAAGCATTAAATTGTTTGTGTTTCCCCCCAACGCATGACCTTTCGGTCTCCCCAGCGTTTTGTATTCTTCTGAGTTGTCTGTATGCGCTCATGATTCTTTTAGTAACGGACCAACATTCAGGTTCATGCCTTTAGCGTTATTGACTTTGTCTTTCGCTTCGAAGGCCCTTTCAGTGATCTGGTCGGTGTCGTTTCGATTTTTACCAAACTATTCTTCTACGTCTTCACACATCAGTTCCTTACGCACACCTGCAATTAATCCAAGTGTATTATCCATTTCGGACTACGTTATCAAACAGAGCGACAGATTATACAAACTGAAATGACTACTCCACAAACAATGGCCTAGTGCACGACGACGGGAGTCGGAAGGATACTGACATCGGAGGTCAAAGGCTTGGATCGACCGCAACGGCGGAAAGAGAAAGACTAAGAGGCACGATTCAAAGCCGTGGGCGGGAAAACTCAATCGGAGATCGGGTGACTTTAATGTCAGACGCCAAATGGATTTCCCAGCTGTAACGACGGAAAGAAAAGCGCTAAAATGATGTGAAACGCGGGCGGGAGACAAAACCCTCAGTCGGAAATCAGACGGATTTATGCTTTGGAGGCTAAAGTACTTTCCCAGCCACAACGGCGGAAGGAAAAAGACTAAGAGGCGCGACCAATTGACAAGAAACTTTCGAATCGGAAGTCGAAACACTTTGCACTTCGGACGCCAAACCGCTCGGGCATCCGCAACGGCGGAAGGGAAAACTATTATAGTTTCCGATCCAACATAAAATGACGCCTGATCGCAAGAAAACTTTAGTGGCCAAGAACTCAAAAATCAGTGAAGGTCAAGCTATTTCACCTCAGAGATAATGGTTTGTTCAAAGGGCAATGATCTGACGAGTTTCATGCTAGCAATCCAAATTCAATTCTGCGACCCATAATAAAATCTTACCAAAAGCATCCCTTGAAAACAGGCAGCCAACTAACCTTTAGAATCAACCAAAGTTGCAGCAAGACCAAACATTCATGAATCAAACGACATCAAAATAACTCTTAAAAGATAAGGAGGGCCCCAAAATTTAGGAAATTTGGGGAGAACAGTTGCACCTGCAACAACTGGCAATTACCTGGTAAACCTAGATCTCTGGGTGATTAATCTTTGAGTGACAGACTGTTTAACAACAAATGCATCCTTTTGAATTCTTCCAGCTATCTGGATTTCTCGAATGCTGGAGTGGGTACCCTTAATCATTGATGATAGTCCAATTTGGGAGAGTGAAAACCAAGATTTTCAAGTCCAGATAACTCTGTTGAGGCCAGAGAATGAGTTTCATTATTACTTCTGTCCTCAGGTGGCTGATAGCTTTGGACACCACAGGATTGTGGCATATGGTAAACAGAAATATTCGTTTGTTCCTCATTCCCATGCCATTTTAGCACTTTTGTGCTTTTGGACTTTTTTTCCTTTTAAATGAGTCCTCCTGCATGCCTTTCTTACTGAATTTTAATTCAGGATCCTCTATCCCATAGTGTCCTTTTGTGTGAGTGGTGTACTTCAGGTTTCAGTTCACGAACGGAGAGGATCTTTCGGCAATTTAGTACTTATGATTCAGCATTTGCTTTAATGTATGATGCTTTCAGAGGAGTTTTTTTACTCTTATTTGCCTTTTGGAATTCGTTTCTTGGCATGGGATCATTTATAGTAATATACTGTTTACCTTGCTCTTTTCCATGGGTCCTCTACTGCTGCCCCTTAGGACAATTTAAGTGTGAAGTGGATGGAGCCTCAGCATAGTATTCCGGACTCTTTGAGTCTGGCTTATTTCATAGGGGTTAAGCAGGACTTCAATGCACACAAAGCTATTTGAGAAAACTGCTAAACTGGAAGAAGTTCTTTTCAGATAAACAACAATACACAGTCTGATACCAAGAACGTTTATCAATCCCAGGAAAATCGGATGTTCCCCATGCAACCGTAGATTTGCTTCCCTTATTGAAATCAATAAAACTTAAACTAAAACAAACTGAAAAAACATGACTCAAAGACAACCAAACAACTTATTTATATACAAGACAGAAAAACTCAAAGAAACTTAGAAAAAATAAGGCTTGAGAACCAAGCCATTCACTGGTAAATTCTCTTCCCACCCCTGTAGATCTTGCAATTTATAAGTAGAAGGGCCAAGCTTTGCTGAAATCTAAAAAGGGCCTACCCACAACTGCTGGAATTTAGTACACTTTCCTTTCTCATCATTGGCATGATCCCATTTGAGGACTAAGTCTCCCACTTCAAAGTCTTTTGTTTCGGCTTTATGCTTGTCGAACCATCTCTTCATTAACCCCTGTTGTTGCTTAAATTGTTCTCTGGCCTTAGATCTAGCCTCTTCTGCTTTTAAAAGATTGCATATCCTCATCTGCAGAACTTCATTCTCCGACCCACTAGACTCTTGAGCTAGGATGGAAGATGGTAGCATGATATTGGGAGGAAGAATAGCTTCTTTACCATAGACCAGGGTATATGGAGACACTCCTATCGTAGACTTGGGGGTGACTCTGTCAGCCCACAGGGTATTTGGTAATGTTGAGTGCCAACTCCTTTGGTTTTCTATCACAGTCTTCTTTAAAATTCTAATCAAGTTTTTGTTAGAGGACTCAGCCAGGCCATTTCCTTGTGGATAGTAATTAGCAGAATAGTGCAATTTAATCCCTTTATCATGAGCAAAAGTAGTCAATTTAATAGATGAAAAGTACTTAGCATTATCAAAGACTAACGAAACTGGAACTCCAAACTTGGTCATGATGTGGTCTTGCAGGAAGCTGATGACCTCGTCTTCATTAATCTTGCGCAGTGGGACAGATTCGACCTAGCGAGTGAAATAATCAGTCGTAGTTAGAATGTATTTGTGTTGGAGAGAATAATTTGGTTTTATTTCTCCAATAATATCCAACCACCATTGCTCGAATGGCTCAGTGATCATCACAGGATTTAGGGGTGCTACCGCTTTAGGTTGTCTCCCATCGCACCTTTGGAAAATATCACATTTCCTGACATGTGCATGTGCATCTCTGAAGAGCGTAGGCCAATAGTAACCTGCCCTGAGTATTTTGTGGGCTGTGGTATCTCTTGAATTATGTCCCCCAGCGGGCCCATCGTGCAGATCTGTCATGACTTTCTTTGCATCTTCCTTTTCTAAGCATCTCAGGAGTACCTCGTCATAATTCTTCCTGAATAATATACCTTCAACAATTTGATAGGAAGCTGATTTAAGACGCAACGCTCTTCTTTGCTTGGAATTCTAGTGTTCTGGCAACAGTCCTACCTGCAGGTAATGCACAAAGTCTCTATACCAAGACTCGGGAACTGTAAACAAAGGATATACATCCGTTAACTGTAAGTCGGCTTCATCCTCCCAGGCGTGTTCTCCATTATTCCCATTTTCAGTCATTAACTTGCACAACCCTTGACCTTTGAAGATAGAGGTTGTCTTGAATTCAAGGTCGTATTCTTGAAAAGCTGTTACCCAGTTGCCCTTTCTCCTAACTCTTTCTGTATGAGAAGGGATCTTACAGCTGGGTAGGGGACTATTACCTTGGTTTGATTTTTTAGTATATAAGGCTTGAATTGCTTCACTGCCTTAAACACTACGTAAGCTTTCTTATCAATGGCTGGGTAATTTAATTCAGCCCCTTGCAGACCAGTGCTCATGAAGGATATTGGGAATTCATCTCCCCCATCTTCCTTTTGCGTAAGCATAGCTGCTAGCGAATCGTCCGATGCAAAGGTATACAGAATAAAGTCTTTATCGAAATCATGACTTTTCAGGGAGGGTGCATGTGCAACAGTAGTTTTAATCTTGCTGAAAGCATCCTTCTCAAGCTCAGTCCACTTGAACTGTGCATTTTGTTTCACCATCTGCTGTAGCGGTTTAACAGTCTGAGCAAAATCAGGAACAAATCTTCGCACGAAGTTTATAGTTCCCATAAAAGACTGCATCCCTTTTTTATTATGGGGCAAGGGGATTTGTTCAATGGCCTTAATTATTTCTGGATCTATGGAGATTCCTTTCTTTGAAACTATGTGACCCAGTAACTTTCCCTCTGTGACAGCAAACACACATTTCTTGGGGTTGAGAGAGATGCCATATTTTCGACAGCGTTCAAAAATACGCCTTAAGTGAAACGCGTGCTCTTCTCTTTTCTTCGAGAAAATCGTAATATCGTCAAGGTACACTACAGCACTTCGGCCTATCAATCCACAGAAAGCTATGTCCATAGCCCTCTGAAATGTTGCTCCAGCATTTATCAGTCCAAAGGGCATCCTCCTATAGGCAAAGGTTCCCCATTTGGTCCTGAAAGTTGTCTTCAATCTGTCTTCCTTGGCCACTAATACTTGATTGTAGCCAGAGAAACCGTCTAATAATGAAAACAATTCAGAACCAGAGACCATCTGTAGCAGTTGCTCCATGGGTGGCACAGGGTAGTTGTCTTTATCGGAAGCGCGGTTTAGATTTCCTGAAATCCACGCATAATCTGATTTCTCCCGACTTTTTTCTTACTGGTACCAAATTTGATACCCACTCAGAGTGCCTGACCTTGAAAATGATTCTAGCATCCAATAGTTTCTTCACTTCACTCTGATCCAATGACTCCAACTTTGGATGCATTTTCCTTAGAGGTTGCTGATACGGCTTGACGCCGACTTTAATGGGGATGACATGTTTGATGATGCTGGTATCGTATGTTTTCAGATCTTCGTACGTCCATGCGAAAACATCTTTATATTGTTTAAATAGACTGACGAGCTTGTCTCTTTCTGTTGGTGAGCAGCATTTACCGAGATTTACAAATTTAGGACTCTTTTCAGTTCCTAAATTTATCAGCTCGAACTGTAGACATGAGCTGTGGGTCTTCACGTTGGCTAGTCTTCTGAACTTTTCATTTAAATCGAACATTTTTTCTAACGTTCTGACACCTTTAGGAATGGAATTGTCATATTTCATCTCGACCTGATGTTCCTCATCATCGATAATGGCTCCTTTAAAAACTTCGTCATTTGTTAAACATTCTATGATCTTCTAGTCATCATTGAACACTCGTAGGTTGGTAATCATATCAGGTACAAAGGGCCTGAAAAGTAATTCAACAGAGCATCGATTATTAGTAGGTACCAGCCTAGCTACTGATGTTGCCAATAGATCAGCTGTTGCATTTTTTATCCTAGGAATTGAAACAATATTAAATGCATTAAAACGTTTAAGCAAATCCCATACCTCATTCTGGTAAGCCTTTAAGTGAGGGGAAACACAATGGATTTGATTCCGGATTTGTTTCACAATAATTTCAGAATCCCCAAAAACCTTTAGATTACTTACCTTTAATTCAATCGTTTTCTTTAGTCCTTGCACCAATGCTTCGTACTCAGCTGTATTATTAGTACACTCAAACTCTAATCTACATGAAAGGAAATGTTTGTTCTTCTGTGGGTCGATCAGGACACAACCGGCCCCTGACCCTTCTAATGTCTTAGAGCCATCAAAAAATAAAGTCCAGAAATCACTACTTACTGAATGTAAATCTATTCCTACTACTAAATCTACTATTTTACAATCAATCTCATCAGCCTGTGAGAAACGAAGGAGATCAGGCTGAGTGTCTGATGTGCTGCTGGCTTCTTTCGGTTGGTAATTTATAGGTTCCAGCTCAATAAAATAGTTTCCCAAGACAGAATCCACTGGTACATTCTTCTCATCCAGTTGAGTGACGTTATATTTCATATGAGGCTCTCTTAAAATCTTAATCTGATTCGGGCTTCCTTTGTATGGCAACCACAGATGTGACCAATCAGAGGCGAAATATCCATTAAGTTTGGCCGACCAATCTCTACTCAGGACCAGACCGTAAGCGTCTGGTATATCAGCCACCACGATGTTAATGACTTGGCATACTTTATCATTAGACGCCAAACGGACTAGGACATCTTCCAACTCACCAATTACCTTTACATCTGTCCTATCCAATTGAACAACTCTCCACATGGATGGCTTAGGATACCCATTTATCTTCTTACATACTGATATTGGCATGACATTAACTGACGCCCCTGAGTCTACCAGACAATTGTGCACATTATGATTAAAAATTTCAAACGTCAGGAGGAAAGGTGGATGCTTACTTTTAGACTTACCTCCAATGCTGGTTTCTCCGATTTCTTCCTCTGCCTGAGGTTGGTTGACAGTGGGCAGCTTTTCATCCGCCTCATCAAGTGCTTTAAACAGTCTTTCTTTTTGCTGCGGCACTTTACACATTTAAAATAGTGGAACATTTGCTTTTATCTTCTTTAAATCTTCCACGATGTCATAATCCATTTGCTGTTCCATGAGATGAGGTTTATCAGCAGTCGCTTTCTCTTCATTGGGCTTGACCAGTGTATCCTTTTGCTTCGGATTTTGGCTGGTAACAGTGAATTCTGGAATTTTATCAGCCAATGATTTATTTTGAAATTTATTCTTGACATTTCTCTGCAGCCTCTTAATCTTTGGAAGTATAAGACTGTCTTCCTTAACCGTCCCTTGGCTTCTTGTTGTTATGTTGGCTTCCACGACTTCCTTGTACCCCTGATTCTTTTCTTCTTCGGCATCAAATAAGGAGACAGAATTCCAAAAATCCATGGTTTCCTCCTCCTCTTCTTCAGTAGAAGTAGAAGTAGAATTCCCTTTCCTTTCTTCCTCTCCTTCTTATGTTAATCTAGAATCTAGCAGTTGATTCATGACCAAAGTCATCGAGTTTATCCATTGAGGACAATTCTTTTCAGAATGAGGTTGTTGATGGAATGTGCAAAAATTGTCCATACCGACCTCCATTAGATTCATAGATGCAGTGTTATGAGGAGGAGGTTGAGACTAATTGGTATCCTCTCTTTTCTTATAATACGGCCTATAGAACTTTTGTGTTTTCTTCTCCTTTTCCAAATCTATGATCTTGTTGGAAATATTTTGCATCATTTTAGCCATATTTTCAATATTTGGCGATTTCTCTTCTTTTGGCTTAGTGAACGATAAGTCTTTCCTTCCACCGCCTTTCTCCCTTGACTGCTCTGGATAATCTTCAATACTTTCTCTTTCAGCTTCCACTACTTCCGCCTCTTCATAGGTTTCCGTCAAAGTAGGCTTGGCCCTACCTTTGGCAAACATGGCCAAATCAGGGCCTAAAGCTGAAGTATAATACTCAATCAATACCTTATCCGAAGGCTTATCTGCTTCAGAGAAATTCTTGAGATATGCTGCAAACTTTTGTGTGAAACTGTGCACCTTTTCTTTTCTTTCTTTCTTCAAGGCGCATAGCCCTTTCATGAGGGCTGCATGAGTTTTCTGATTTGCATACTTACTTCTGAAAATTCTCTCGAAGGTATCCCAATCAAGGATAGAGTTAGCAGGCAACCCAAAGTACCATGATGCTGTAGCTCCTTTAAGGGTATGGGGAAACAACCTGCAGACCACGTCTTCATGCTCCCCGACTCTTAACCCTTCAATTGCCAAGTAGAAACTTTGTAGGTGATCATCTACTAGTATTTTCTCATTTGGGTCAAACTTGGGCAACATTTTGTCAAAGGCTTGAGGTAAGTCGTGTAATGGAATGGTCAGGTTCAAAGGAGATCTCGCTTTCCAGGAAGGTGGTGGATTTGGTGGGTTAGGTGGTTGATTAGCATTTACTCCTTCCATGAGTCTTGGTGGAGAGTGAGGAGGTGAACCAAGAGGAGTGTGAGTAGGGGAACTGTGAGGAGAATCCGGGCCTTCTTGATTCAAAGGTAGCACAACTTCTTGTAAGGCTATTTCTACAAGCTTTTCCCAGTCTCCAACCAACACTGAGTCTTCTACTATAGGACGATCTTTCTTTTTGTACTCTCTTCTGGGAAATTCAGGTATAATTGGAAGTCCTCCAATCTTCTTTACATATGCCCTGGTATGTCTTCTCAGATCATTAACAACCTCGTTACCAACAAAATATAGATGTTCTCTATTCACTTCTTCTGGAATCAGATTATGAAACCTGCTGCTTTCAGGACTGTTACCGGTGGAATATTCTCGAGAAAACAGGTTTCCTCGGCCAGCCATGCACTGGCGGCCCTTCTTCTAGCGCCAAAACTGTTGAGGCCCGAAAATTCGCAGGCAGCAACATTAAGGGATTCTCCCCAATCAACGTTCCCAACTAGCCCATTGACTATTTGGTATAGGGAATCCATCCGGTTTATGGTCCGGCTACCGTAGGTCAAGAACAAAACAAAGGCTTTACCGGTTACGGCCCGGTCCACCGAATTTTTGTATTTTGACTTAAGTTATGAAATGCACGTGCCTAATTACTAATGCAGGGCGATAAAAATGCAAGGAGCAGTCACAATGTGATGCACAGGTTCTTACCTCTCGTCTTAAGGCTCACAAGCATCCAAATCACATACAACAAGAAAATAAACTAACTACCTAAACTATCCCTAGGGAGCAGAATTATCATTGGGTGAATCTGCGGACCTGGGTAACACTTTTTGGCAAGCGCATTTCGGCAAAAACAGAAAAACGCACCTCGGTCGAGGGCTTGTTAAGCCCTCGACCGAGGTCTTAATATCTCGAACGAGGTTTTATCAAGCCCTCGACCGAGGTATTGCGGGATTTAAAAACCCTCGGTCGAGGTATTTAAATACCTCGACCGAGGTATTTAGATACCTCGGTCGAGGGCTTAAAAAACAGACTTAGCCCACATTCAAACAAATGGAAAATTTCCTGTGCCTTGTAGAGGTGTAAACCCTGCCATTCCTAGCACATAACTGAGCGGAGTTGATACCGATAGATTCACCAACGAATCTTCTATCCATTGAGGAATCATACACGCATTTCAGCATTCATATGATATTTATTTTTTAATTACTTCTAAAACTTATACTTAGAAAACCACACTGCAAATTCGAAGGAGCTCAAAGAAAAATCCGCAGAGTTAAAAATACACAGCCAAAAAATTCTTAAAAATGCACACATCACATATCGACGTGTCCTCTTCAAAAGGGTATCTTTGGTTTTTCAATTTTTGAAAAAATAGAAAAAAATTCTTTACGTGGACAAATATGTGTTTAAAACGATGCTGAAATCGAATGTGGTCACTTTCGAAAAATAATAAATAATTGTATAATGCGAAAAAAATTAACAAAAAAATATGCACATCACACTGTATTTTATGTAGATCATGCTCATATATATATATTTTTTTAAATTATTAATGCAAGATTGAATTACTCTACGTGGACACGAGGCACTTATTAGCTTCTTCAAATTTTTAAGGTCACACAGTTCATTAAATGAAAAAATTCACACATTAAATGACATCGGAATATTTTAAAAAAAATATCACTATGAGGCCAACATAATATTCTACAATTTGTTTTTTTACTGCAAGTCAAAATTCACATGGCATATATGCGTTTTGAGGGCTTCTATCTAGCACATGAGTAAAAAATCAAGTTTTCATCGCCAAATTTGGCCAAAAAGTGTTACCCATCTTCATGGAATCACCCCATTCATAAGTGAGTAATACATTTTGTACATGCATTATGAAGAGTTACAGATAGTTGAGACTTCTTTCAAGACACATGAACAATTAAAGATATTTAAACAACCAGATAGCCAATCATTTTATCAACAACACTTATTACTCACAGTGGAAAACATCACTAAATATACTGAAGAACATTCAACAAGAAAATAGGTTCAGGAAGTCAAACACTCTCACGGTTAATGAAACACAACTAAAAACGAAATAGTTCCCCTTCAACATTGTTCATTTAATCACATTGATACATTCCACATTGCGCTTTCTCCAGCAGGAAAAAGTTGCATTTTCTGATTGAAAACGAAATAGTTCCTCTTACAAGCAAATGGTTTACAAGTTTTTCCAGGGAAAAAGTCCCTGTAACCTCTAACTTTCCAGTATTTAAACAAAGCAGTAAATCGTTTGGGTTTCCCCCCAACGCATGACCTTTCGGTCTCCCCAGCGTTTTGTATTCTTCTGAGTTGTCTGTATGCGCTCATGATTCTTTTAGTAACGGACCAGCATTCAGGTTCATGCCTTTAGCGTTATTGACTTTGTCTTCCGCTTCGAGGGCCCTTTCAGTGATCTGGTCAGTGTCGTTTCGATTTTTACCAAACTGTTCTTCTACGTCTTCACGCATCCGTTCCTTACGCACACCTGCAATTAATCCAAGTGTATTATCCATTTGGGACTGTGTTATCAAACAGAGCGGCAGATTATACAAACTGAAACGACTACTCCACAAACAATGGCCTGGTGCACCACAACGGGAGTCGAAAGGATACTGACATCAGAGGTCAAAGGCTTGGCTCGGCCGCAACGATGGAAAGAGAAATACTAAGAGGCGCGATTCAAAGCTGTGGGCAGGAAAACTTAATCGGAGATCGGGTGACTTTGACGTCGGATGCCAAATGGATTTCCCAACCGTAACAGCGGAAAGACAAGCGCTAAAATGATGTGAAACACGGGCGGGAGACAAAACCCTCAGTAAAAAATCGGACGGCTTTATGCTTTGGAGGCTAAAGTACTTTCCCAGCCGCAACGGTGGAAGGAAAAATACTAAGAGGCGTGACCAATTGACAAGAAACTTTCGAATCGGAAGCCGGAACACTTTGCACTTCGGACACCAAACCGTACGGGCATCCGCAATGGCGGAAGGGAAAACGATTATAGCTTCTGATCCAACATAAAATGACGCCCGATCACAAGAAAACTTAAGTGGCCGAGAACTCAAAAATCAGTGAAGGTCAAACTGTTTCACCTCAGAGATAATGGTTTGTTCAAAGGGCAATGATCTGACGAGTTTCATGCTAGCAATCCAAATTCAATTCTGCGACCCACAATAAAATCTTACCAAAAGCATCCCTTGAAAACAGGCAGCCAACTAACCTTTAGAATCAACCAAAGTTACAGCAAGACCAAACATTCATGAATCAAACGACATCAAAATAACTCTTAAAAGATAAGGAGGGCCCCAAAATTTAGGAAATTTGGGGAGAACAGTTGCACCTGCAACATAAGTTTAAAAAATTAATATTAAATCAAATTTTTTAATCTAATATTATTCTGTAAGTTAATATTGGCTTCATATGGTTTCATATTATTCGTTGCCAAATATGGTTCCCTAATAATAATAATATGGTTTAAGAAAGTTTAATATGGTTAGAGAGTAAACAAATTACCATTTCATAATATTTGTGCTATGGTTGAATTTAAACACCATGTTAATGTTTCATGGATAAATTTCTTTGCTTTGGAAAAAATTATTGTTGTTTTAAGACACTATTGTTTTCTTTTTCACACAGAAGTGTTTGTTTTTCACACAGTTGTTACCCGTTTTTTTTAATTAAAATTTTGTATGTACAGTAAAAATGGCAGAGATTGTCATTTTCACATTATAACATGTTAAAAACTAACATGGCATTAAAAATATAATTTTAAAGCTAAATTAAAAGAAAAAGAATAAAAAGCTTGTTAAATTTGATAACTAAACCACATAAGTCATTGTTTTGAATATTTTCAAACTTTTCAAAATATATTTAAGAGGTAGTAGTATTGTGGTGATTTTTAAAACTCTTGAAAATATTTTTTTATTTTAAAATATTGATTTTTATTGTAAATCATGGACAATAATTAATATGCTTCACCCTAGAGTTCTCAAATTTCACATCTCAAGACACTCTATCACACTAACTATTCAACCTCTTATCATGCACTCATCACCATCATATACAAAAATATTGAAATCCCGTCTAAATCCATTCTATTAAATCCCTTGTAATAACCCCTTAAATATTTAAAACAATGAATATTAAAACAATAAAATATTATAACCATATGCAAACATTACTATCATGTTGAAAGTGGAGTTAGGGTTCTTTAAAGGGTTTAAACATATTCTCTATTTGCACCCAAAAAGAAAATAGTATACCAGCTCTCCATTTGTTGCACTCAAAAATATATCAATCAACTATGTAATGCAAACCTGCAAATAATATATCGGTTTCTCAATTTGTTGTAGTGAAAACTATATCAAGCTATGGCTGAATTAAAAACTGTGTTATGTTTCATTAATAAATTTCTTTGCTTTGGAAAAATTTAATATTGTTTTAAGACAATGTTGTTTTTATTTTCATATAGACTGTTTGTTTTTCACACGGATTGTCATTTTCACATTATAACATGTTAAAAAGTAACATGGCATTAAAAATATAATTTTAAAACTAAATTAAAGAAAAAAGAAAAGAAAAAAACACTTGCTAAATTTGATAACCAGATTCTAACTGACCCACATTAGTCATTGTTTTGGACCTTTTCAGACTTTTCAAAATATATTTAAGAGGTAGTAGTATTGTGGTGATTTTTCAAACTTAAAAAAAAAATGATTTTAAAATAACGTTTTTATTGTAAATCATGGGAAATAATTAATATGCTTCACCCTAGAGTTTTCAAATTTCACATTTCAAGACACTCTATCACACTAACTACTCAATCTCTTATCATTCACTCATCACCATGATATATTATAACCATATTCAAACATTACTATCATGTTGAAACTAGAGTTAGGGTTCTTTAAAGGTTTAAACATATTCTCGAGTTGTCCCCAAAAAGAAAATAATATATGAGTTCTCCATTTGTTGCACTGAAAAATATATCAACCAACTATGTAATTCAAATAATAAGTGAGTTATTTGCATCAACAACAATCTTTGTTTTAACTGTCTTTTAAAACATAAAACTCTTAGAGTGTTAAGTTTAAAATTTTAATATTTAAATCAAATTTCTAAATCTATGTTATTCTTTAAGTTTATATTCGCTTCACATGGTTTCATATTAATCTTTTACCAATTATGGTTCCCTAATAATAATAATATGGTTTAAGAACTTTTAAGATGGTTAGAGAGTAAACAAACTATGGTTTCATAATATTTGTGCTAGGCTAACTTTAAACACTGTGCTAGGTTTCATGCATAAATTTCTCATTTTTTTGCACACAGTTGTTACATCTTTTTTTTAATCAAAAATTTATATGTACACATAAAGAGATTGTCATTTTCACATTATAACATTTTAAAAACTAACATGGCATTAAAAATTTAATTTTAAATCTAAATTTAAAAAAATCACTTGCTAAATTTGATAACCACATTCTAACTAAACAACATTAGCCATTGCTTTCGATCTTTTCAAACTTTTCAAAATGTATTTAAGAGGTAGTAGTATTGTCGTGATTTTTCAATTTTTTAGAATTTTTTATTTTATTTTAAAATATTGATTTTTAATGTAAATCATGGGCAATAATTAATATGCTTCAGGCTAGAGTTCTCAAATTCCACATTTCAAGACACTCTATCATAGTAAATACTCAACCTCTTATCATTCACTCATCACCATCATTTACAAAAATACTGAAATCCCCTCTAAATCCATTCTCTTAAATCCCTTGTAATAACCCCTTAATATTTAAAACCATAAATATTAAAACATTAGGGTTCTTTAAAGGGTTTAAACATATTCTCCATTTGCACCCAAAAAGCAAATAATATATTAGTTCTCCATGTAACACCCCGGTTTCGACCCCATGGTATTGATATTGTACATGATGTATATATGTGTTTGAATCGTGGCAAGAAGCTCAAGGCCAAGGCCCTACCATTGATTTGGGGTTGTGTGTATCGGTGATCATGATTGATACCGATGGTTTTGGTGCTAAGTCAAGCACAGTATATATTTTGGAACACCTTGTAAACATGCAATTAGTAAAATACCACAGCTAGCTATGGGACTACAATGTGAAAGAGATGGGGGCATGAATTCACAAGTAATAGGGTGGGGAGTTAGTCAAACCCCTGAGCCTTAGAGTGAGGCCAGATGTCAGTAGGAGAACCCACGAACCATCAGCTATCTTTTGTCCCCTGCACTCAATCATTAATTTCTTCCATAAGTTGGTTGAGGAAGTTAATGCCTTAGGTAGAGCAAGGCATGGCAATTTGATTGCTTGTCTGAGAAATCCTACAAGTTTGCAGTCTGGAAAGCTGCATTCTTTCTTTTAAAGCAAGTAAACCAGGGGGTGCGTTCTTAGTATGTCTTTCCTCAGCATCGAGATGGGTTTTGTTGTTCCCCAACATTGGATATTGACACATTACGTTCATTGTCCATAGGGGAGACACACATTGTTTGTGGTTCACTACCCTGAGTCATAGAAGACTGGTTCCATTGTGTTTCTGTTGTTTCGTCATTCTTCCCAATGGAGAAACTCATTTCTATTGCTGAGTGAATGGGCAGTGGAGATCCCTCGATTTTATGAGAATGTGGTCCTCCATAGTTTCCCCAGTATTGTTGTCTAGTGGTTCATTTTTCATAATGGTTTGTCTTACTTTCTCGAGTTACGAAAGGTGTTTCCAAAAGGGAATCCTCTGTTAGAGAGTGAGTGGAGCCTGTTTTGTTGTGTCTACATTGTGGTTGTTGTGATGTGCACCATGGTTTGGGTCTGAACTATATGCAAGACTTAGGAGTGGAAGAGACGAGGAATGGGATTGATAAACGTAATGCAGAGAGGAACCTATGGAAAGGATAAGAGTGGTGGGTGATTCTTCACTGCATTCCCTGAAGAGCACTGGAAGGGAAGGCATATCCTGAGGAACTGTGTAGCAGAGAAGGGGATGCTTCCTTATGTTGGGGAGCAGGTAATGTGGATTCCAGTCTAGATAGACCTTGTGGAGGTGACCCTAGCTCTTGAATGAGACACTAGCTTAGTCATTCTACCTTTACACTGCCTTAGAAGCTTGTGAAACCCAAGGGATATTGGCTTGGTTGACAGCCTGTGAAACCCAATTGTATATTGGCTTGGTTGGGAAGGCTGATAAACCCAATTAGATCTTGGCTTGGCTGTGTCTTAGTGTTCATTTGGCCATGTGTGTCGTCCTTGGCTGGACAGCCTGTGAAACCCAACTGTGAATGATGGCTTGGTTGTGTATCCTGTGAAACCCATATGTTGGCTTGGTTGGTCCTTACTGTGTATGTTGGATTGACTGTGTGTAGTCTGAGAAACCCAATTGTTTGTTGGCTTAGCTAAGTAGCATGTGAAACCCAACAGTGTTTTTCCTTGTTTCCTACAGTCTGATAAACCCAACTATGAATGATGGCTTGGCTGAGTATCCTGTGAAACCCATCTGTTAGCTTGGCTGTGTGTTATGTTTTAGATATGTGTGAGTCTGTTGTTCCCTAGTTCCTTGTGGAAATCATGCCCATCTCGAGGGTGGAAGTGATGTTGAGATATTAATGAACACACAGGCCTATGGTTGGGTGGAACATTGCAGCGACATAGTTAGTTGCAAGACAACATTCATCTTCAAGAAAAGTATTCCCTATTATGTTAATTATGCAATGTATTTTCTTATGAATATGTTGTTTATGTTGAATTCTTATGAATGAGTTAGAGTAGAGATTACTGTTGAACGAATGTCCCTACATTTGCATTTTTTTTATTCCTTGTATGTTTTCATGATCTTTTCTTAAGTCCTTGTAGGCTAGAATCTTGTTGCGGATTCAGAATGGATCTGACTTAGCATTTTCTCCCCTTAGAATCTTCCAGGGGAAGGTAGAAGCCAGAAAAGAGAACTGGAAACGGGGTAGTTTATTGGTTTTTGGATTCCTGGGATCCGCCTGTAGAAGGAGAAAGTTAGAAGCGGAAAAAGGGATAAAATTCCTAAGGAAAAGATGACTTTCGATTCTCGAAGTTTGCTGTGAAGAGAAGAAGTCGGCAGAACAGAAAAAGGCCAAGGCGAAAAGTTGTTTTTCAGATTTTTGAGTTCCACAACGAAAGGTCAAAAGTTGGAAGGCGGAAAGTGGATAAAGGATTCCACCATTTGTTATGTTTCTGAGTTCTGAGGTCAGAATGGCAGAAAGCGGAAGTGCAAAAGGCAGAAGGTGGAAGAGTGGTTAAATGTTTATGTCGCGGATTTTGTTTCTGATTTCGAGTTCTAAGGTCGGAAGGGCGGAAAGCAAAAGTGCGGAAGGCAGAAGTCGAAAGAGTGGTTAAATTTTTCCCTCGCACATTATGTTTCTGATTCCCAAGTTCCGCAAGCGAAAGGCGAAAGGAGGAGTGCAGAAAGGACATGTCCAGTGCATAAATGATCATTCTGGTTGCAGAATGGATTTGTCAAGGGAGGAACATTGTCACAGTGGGTTGTAAGCTTGAGAATGTATTTTTGAAAGAGGTTATGTGACCCATGACTGGATGTTTAAAGAAAAAAATTTAGACATTGTGGTATCCAGGGTATGGGTACGTGATATTGTGGTATCAAAGCTATTGGTTACAACATTGGGCCTAGATGGGCCAAGTGAATGGTTTTCAAAACTATGGGTTGCAACATTGCAACTAACCAGTGTGTTTAATTTCTGAAATTGTTATACAAATAACAAATATGTTTATTAACACATTTTTGTAGAGTCATAGTGCAGTTTGGAAAGGTGGGTTTTTGGTTCATCCATGAGAACCTACAACATGAATGATGCACATGATTCCTATGGGCCCGAGGCAAATGCCATGGGGGAAAAAATACAAATTGAAAATGTTGTACAAAGTCTAATGGGAGAAGATTTCAAGATACTACCCCAGATTTTGCAGCCACCATGAGAGGCCTAAGGGTGGATATGCAAAGTTACCGCGAAGATAATGAAATAATGTTCAAAGCTCAGGAAGAGAAGGATCATATGAATGCATCCATGCTGCAGATTTTGATAGACATCCAAAGACGGATGAACTCTGGTCATCGGGTTATAAATACAGAAGGAAGTAAAAGCAGTACCAGAAGAAAAAAGAGGTCTTCTAGTGGATCATCCAACTCTGAAGGATCCACTGGAGGTTCAATCTCTTCATCTCACAGGGATAAGAGGAAGGGTCTCTACCAGAACAGTCCATGTGATGAATTCAAGAAGGAAAAGCCTCCCACCTTTAATTGTGAGGTAAATACTAGTCAAGAAGCTGAAGCTTGGCTTCTTGGGATGAGAAAATATTTTCAAGTCCAAGACTATTCTGGAAATATGAAAGCAAGATTAGCCATCTTCAATCTGAATGGAAGAGCTTCTATATGGTGGGAGAACCTCAGGCATGTAAGGAAGATCAATGACAGAAAGATCATGTGGAAGCAGTTCAAGAAGTATTTCAAGCAGAAGTACCTCTCCGATAAGTACTATGATGATAAGATCAGGGAGTTCCATGAGTTGAAATTGGGACAGCTGACCATGGAAGAATATGCAAACAAATTCTTGGAGCTACTGAGCTATGTCAGGTACATCAGAGATGATAAGGTGAAAATATATGGTTTTCTAAGTGGGTTACCTCAATTATAAAAAGATACGATTGATTTTGATGAACCTAGAAATCTAGAAGAGGCTATCAGGAAGGCTAAGTATTTCTATCATCAGAACAAAGGCAAACCTGATTACCATAAGGCATGTAAGGAAAAGAAGAATGAGAAGTTTGACCAAAGAAAGAAAGGTTTCAAACCTCCTCACTTCAGAAATCAACAGAGGCAGCCATCACAAACTGCAAATCAGATAGCTAGAGTGATGGGAGAAAATCCAAGAGATCCTAGAGCGGTCAGAGAACCACTCTGATGCTGGGGATGTGGAGAAAACCATGTGCGTAGGAATTTTACACTTTAGAATGGGTTTGTGAGGAAAGATCACAACATTCAAGAAGCAGAAACTGTGGGTCAAGTGGCAAGGACCATTCCTAGAATCTATGCAGCGTTAGAGGACTGCCAGGAAGATCATCAGTCAATTGTGGTTGAAGTTGCATGTAAGATTGTTGAGCAATATGTTTCTATTTTGATTGACCCTGGATCTACTCGCAGTTATATTACTCCTAGAATTGTTGAGATGTGTGCTTTTGAGAAGTTAAAAAATAGTAAGTCATGGTTAGTTCAACTAGCCACTGGAACCAAGAGAAAAGTCAGTGAAATTGTAGAGAAATGTCCATTGGTCATGGATGGGTTAGTTACTTATGTAGATATGAATGTTCTGCCACTTGGTTCCTATGATATTCTCATTGGGATGGACTGGTTAGAAGTACACCGAAACAAACTTGACTATTACAATAATACTTTTGAATGCATGGATGAAGAAGGAAACCTGAGGGTTGTAAGAGGCATTCCAAAGGTGATTTCTGTCAGGAAGATTCGGCAATGCAGCTGAAGAAGTTATGTAGGAAAGGTTGCATATTGCATGCGGCCCATGTTTTGGAAGCAACAAAGAATGAAACTCCTAGGCTAGAGGACTTTCATGTATTACAAGAATTTGGGGATGTTTTCCCTGATGAGATTCCAGGACCTCCTCCAAAAAGGGACATTGATTTTACCATTGACCTTGTTCCTGGAGTAGCAGCAGTGTCCAAGACACCCTATAGGATGAGTACACCGGAATTGCTAGAGCTAAAGATGCAGCTGCAAGATTTGTTGGATAAAAAATATATCAGGCCAAGTGTGTCCCCTTGGGGAGCACTAGTTCTGTTTGTGAAAAACAAACATGGTACACTCAGGTTGTGTATTTATTATAGATAGCTAAACAAATTCACTGTGAAGATTAAATACCCTTTTCCTCGAATTGATGAACTTTTTTATCAAATGAGAGGAGAAAAGGTATTTTCCAAAATTGACTTGAGGTCGAGTTACCATCATGTAAGAATCAAAGATGAAGACATTCATAATACAACCTTCAGAACAAGGTATGGACATTATGAGTTTGTAGTGATACCATTTGGTCTCACAAATGCACCGGCTACATTTATGTGTCTCATGAATAGGGTCTTCAGTAAGTATATGGACAAGTTTGTTATTGTCTTCCTTGATGGCATTCTTCTTTAGTCTAAGAATGAAGCAGAGCATGAAGAACATATGAGATTGACATTGCATTTTCTCAGGGAGCATACGTTGTATGCAAATTTGAGAAAATGTGACTTCTATAAAGATAGAATTCATTATTTGGGTCACATTATCTCAGAGGAAGGAGTGTATTTGGACCCTGAAAAGATTGAATCCATTATGAATTGGCCAACTCCAAGAAATGTGACAGATGTGAGATCTTTTATGGGACTTGTAGGATACTACATGAGATTCATTGAAGGGTTCTCCAAGGTTGCACATTCAATCACTTCTTTAAAAAAGAAGGGGATAAAGTTTGAATGGACATCAAGATGTGAAGAAATCTTCCAACAAATGAATAATATTCTTACAAGTGCACCAATTCTGAAAATTGCAGACTAGAAAAATATTTTGTAGTGTGTATTGATGCATGCGGTCAATGACTTGGAGGATTTCTTATGCAAGACAACCATGTGGTATGTTATCAGTCGAGAAAATTGAAGGATCATGAGAATAAATATGCTACTCATGACTTAGAACTTACAGACATAGTACATGATCTCAAGAAGTGGAGGAATTACTTGATGGGAAGAAAGTTTGAGCTAAGGACACACCATTGTTGTCTGAAGTATTTGTTTACTTAACCAACTTTAAATGCTAGGAAAGCAAGAAGGTTGGAGTTTTTATGTGAGTTTGATTTTGAGATCAAACACATAAAAGGAAAAGAAAATAAAGTGGTTGATGCACTCAACAGGAAGATGCATGAAATGCATGTAGCATCTCTTAGTATTTTCCAATCAGATTTGAGACAGCAGATTGCTAATCATACTGTTGAAGATGAAATGTATGTGTAGATAAAAGAAAAATTGCAACAGAAAAGTATTTAAAAGAAGTATGAGGGATATAAATTGGAAGAAGATGGACTTCTTACCTATAAGAACATAATTTATATTCCAAATGTAGCATATTTGAGGAGAATTGTTATGGATGAAATCCATCAAGCTCCATATTCTAGTGACCCAGGATATCATAAAATAATTGCTCCAGCCAGAAAGCATTATTTTTGGCCAGGAATGAAAAAGGACATGGATAAATATATTTCAAGGTGCATAAAATGTTAGCAAGCGAAGGTTGAGCATCAACACCTAGCAGGGTTATTGCATCATTTTCCATCTCCAGAATGGAAATGGGAAGTTATTTCCATGGATTTTATTACAGGATTAACAATGACTTGGAGACAACATGATTCCATCATGGATGTGGTGGACAAGTTGACAACGGCATCACATTTTATACCGGTTAAGTCCACGTATAAGACTGATTCCATTACAAAAATATTCATGAAGGATATTTTTCGGATTGCATGGATTTCCTAAGGCAATCATTTTGACAGAGATTCCAAGTTCACTTCCAATTTTTGAAAATGTCTGTTTGCAGACTTGGGTACAAATTTGAACTTCAACACTACCTACCACCCTCAAAATGATGGACAGACATAGAGAGTGAATCAGGTGCTTGAAGATATGCTTCGCATGTATGTGATGGACAAACCAACCAAGTGAGAAGATTATTTACACTTGGTAGAATTTGCATATAATAATGGACAACAAACTTCCTTGGGGATGAGTCCATATGAAGCTTTATATAGCAGAAGGTGTAGGACACCAGTGACTTGGGATAATCCAATGAACAGGATTGTGCTTGGTCCAGGCTTGCTCAAGGAAATGGACCAAGAGGTTTCAAGGATTAGGTAGAACTTGAAAGAAGACCAAGATAGACAGAAGAGCTATGCAGATAAGCATAGAGTGCATAGAGAGTTCAGTGTTGGGGATCATGTTTACCTCAGAGTGAGGGAAAGGAAGAGTTCCTTGAAGCTTGGAAGTTGTGCCAAGCTATCACCTAGATATTGTGGGCCTTTTGAAGTGCTTGACAGAATAGGGACAGTTGCATATTGACTTTCATTTCCTGTTGGAACTAGAGCTCATAATGTTTTTCATGTTTCTTTGCTTAAGAAGTATGTACATGACCCTAACCATGTGATAAATTGGAATGTGATTCAAGTGGAACCTGAGGGAGAGTTCCAAACCAAGCCATTATGTATCCTCAACGAGAAGCTCATAGTGATCTGAAATCGAGTCATTGGACATGTGAAGGTGAAGTGGGAGCACTACGGTTCTGAAGAGGCTACATGGGAGCTGGAGGATTCCATGCGATTGGAACATCCAAGTTTGTTCAATTTTGTAAAGCACTGAGGAAAGTACTATTGAAGGGGGAGGGGAATGCAACACCCTTGTTTTGACCCCATGGTATTGAGATTGTACATGATGTATATATGTGTTTGAATCGTGGCAAGGAGCTCAAGGCCAAGGCCTTGCCATTGATTTGGCGTTGTGCGTATCGGTGATTAGTATTCATACTAATGGTTTTGGTGTTAAGTCAAGAAAAATATATATTTTGGAACACCATGTAAATATGAAATTAATAAAATACCACAGCTAGCTATGGGACTGCAACGTGAAAGAGATGGGGGCATGATTTCATAAGGAATAGGGTGGGGAGTTAGTCAAACCCATGAGCCTTAGGGTGAGGCCATAAGTCAATATGAGAACCCATGAACCATCAGCTACCTTTTGTCCCCTACACTCAATCATTAATTTCTTCTATACATTTGTTGAGGCAGTTAATGCCTTGGGAAGAGTAAGGCATGGCGATCTGATTGCTTGTCTAAGCAAGCCTGCAGTCTGGGAAGTTGTGTTCTTACTTCTAAAGCAATTAAACCTGGGGATGTGTGCCCATTCTATCTCTCCTCAGAGGTGAGATGGGTTTTGTTGTTCCCCGGCATTGGAGATTGACACATTTTGTTCATTTTCCATAGGGGAGACGCCCATTGTTTGTGGTTCACTACCCTGAGTCGTGGAAGAGTGGTTCCATTGTGTTTCTGATGTTTCCTCATTCTCCCTAGTGGAGAAACTCATTTATATTGATGAGTGAATGGGTAATGGAGATATCTCAATTTTATGAGAGTGTGGTCCTCTGTGGTTTCCCTAGTACTATTGTTCAGTGGTTCATTGTTCAAAACAGATTGTCTTATTTTCTTGAGTCGCAGAACGTGATTCTGTAGGGGACTCCTATGTTATAGAGTGAATGGAGCCTATTTTGCTATGTCTACATTGGGGTTGTTGTGATGTACACCCTGGTTTGGGTCTGAACTGTTTGCAAGACTTAAGATTGGAAGAGACAAGGAATGGGCTTGATAAACCTAGTGCAGAGAGGAACCTCTAGAAAGGATAAGTGTGGCGGTTGAATCTTCACTGCACGCCCTAAAGAGCACTAGAAGAGAAGGCATGGCTCGAGGGACTGTGTAGTAGAGAAGGGGGTGCTTCCTTGTGTTGGGATGTAGGTAATGTGGATTCCAGGCCAGATATATCTTGTGGAGGTGTCCCTAGCTCTTGAATGAGCCACTAGCTTAGTCATTTTACCTTTGCACTTCCTTAGCAGCCCATGAAACCCAAGGGAGATTGGCTTGGCTGACATCTTATGAAACCCAATTGTATATTAGCTTGGCTGGGAAGCTTGATAAACCCATTTGTATCTTGGCTTGGTTGTGTCTTGGTGTTCATTTGACCATGTTTGTAATCCTTGGCTGGACAACTTGTGAAACCCAACTGTGAATGATGGCTTGGCTTTGTAGCCTGTGAAACCCATATGTTGGCTCGGCATGTCCTTAGTGTGTATGTTGGCTTGACTGTGTGTAGTATGAGAAACCCAATTGTTTGTTGGCTTGTCTAAGTAGCCTGTTAAACCCATCAGTGTTTTGTCTTGTTGTCTACAGTCTCATAAACCCAACTGTGAATGATGGCTTGGCTGAGTAGCCTATGAAACCCATATTTTGGCTTGAATGTGTGTTATGTTTTGTCTATGTGTGATTCTATTGTTCCCCAGTTCCTTGTGGAAATCATGCCCATCTCAGTGGTGGTAGTGGTGTTGAGAGATTAATGAACAAACTAGCCTATGGTTGGGTGGAGTGTTATAGCGATATAGATAGTTGCAAGAAAACATTCATCTTCAATATAATTATTCTCTGTTATGTTAATTATGCAATGTATTTTCTTATGAATATGTTTTTTATGTTGAATTCTTATGAATGAGTTAGAGTAGAGGTTATTTTGAATGAATGTCCCTACATTTACGTTTGTTTATGCCTTGTATGTCTTCATTCTCTTTGATTAATTTTTTGGAGGCCAAAAGCATGTTGTAGAGTCAGAATGCATCTGACTTAGCATTTCTGCCCCTTGGAATCTTCCTTGGGAAGGTGGAAGCCGGAAGACGGAAAATAGAAGTGGAAATGGGGCAGAATGTTGGTTTTCTGATTCCCGGTATCCACCTATGGAAGGTGAAAGTCGGAAGCAGAAAAAGGGATAAAAGTCCTAAGGAAAATATGAACTTCCAATTCCTGAATTCCGCTGTGAAGAGTGGAAGTCGGAAGGTGGAAGTCGACAGAACCGAAAAAGGCCAAGGAAAAAAGTTGTTTTCTCGATTTATGAGTTTTGCGGCAAAAGGAAGAAGGGAGGAAGTCAGAAAGTGGATAAAGAATTCCGTTGTTTGTTATGTTTCTAATTTCTGAGTTCTGAGGTCAGAAGGGTGGAAAGGAGAAGTGCGGAAGGCGGAAGAGTGCTTAAATGTTTTCATCGCACATTGTGTTTCTGAATTCTGATTTCTGAGGTCGGAAGGGCGGAAGGCGATAGTGTAGAAGGAGAAAGGAGGAAGAGTGGTTAAATGTTTCCATTGCACATTGTGTTTTCGATTCCCGAGTTCAGCAAGCGGAAGGCGGAAGGGTGGAAGGCAGAAGGAAAAGTGCACAAAGGGTAGGTTTAGTGCAGAAATGATCATTCTAGTTGCAGAATGGATCTGTCAAGGGAGGAACACTATCACAGTGGGTTGTGAGCCTGAGAATGTATGTTTGAAAGAGGTTACTTGCCCCATGACTAGATGTTTAAAGAAAAAAAGTTAGACATTGTGGTATCTAGGGTATGGGTACGTGACACTCCATTTGTTGTAGTGAAAAATATAGATCAACCAACTATGTAATGCAAACTTGCAAATAATATATCAGTTTCTCAATTTGCTGCACTGAAAAATATATCAACCAACTATGTAATGAAAATAATAAGTGAGCTATTTGCAACAACCACAATATTTGTTTTAATTGTCTTTTAAAACATAAAACTCTTAGAGTGTTAAGTTGAAAAAATTAACATTAAATCAAATTTTTAAATCTAATATTATTCTTTAAGTTTATATTAGCTTCATGTGGTTTCATATTAAAATTTAAATAGTGCTTTATACTTCATACATAAATTTCTTTCCTTTGGAAAAATTTAATGTTATTTTAAGACAATGTTGTTTTCTTTTTCACACATTTGTTACAACTTTTTTTTTATTAAAATTTTATATGCGCAGGTAAAATTCCTAGAGATTGTCATTTTCACAATATAACATGTTAAGAACTAACATTGCATTAAAAATGTAATTTTAAAGCTAAATTAAAAGAAAAAATAAAATAAAAAATCACTTGCTAAATTTGATAACCATATTCTAACTAAACAATATTAGTCATTGTTTTGGATCTTTTCAAACTTTTCAAAATATATTTAAGAGGTAGTAGTATTGTGGTGATTTTTCAAACTTTTAAAAATATTTTTTATTTTAAAATATTGATTTTTATTGTAAATCATGGGCAATAATTAATATGCTTCACCCCTAGAGTTCTCAAATTTCACATTTCAAGACACTAACACACTAACTAATCAACCTCTTATCATTCACTCATCATCATCATACACAAAAACATTGAAATCTAGTTTAAATCCATTCTCTTAAATCCCTTGTAATAACCCCTTAATATTTAAAACCCTAAATATTAAAACATTCAAATATTATAACCACATTCAAACAACATTACTATCATGATGAAACTGGAGTTAGGGTTCTTTAAAGGGTTTAAACATGTTCTCCATTTGCACCCAAAAAGAAAATAATATATCAGTTCTCCATTTGTTGTCCTCAAAACTATATCAACCAACTATGTAATGCAAGCTTGCAAATAATATATCAGTTTCTCAATTTGTTGCAGTGAAAAATGTATCAACCACTATGTAATGCACATAATAAGTGAGCTATTTGCATCAACCACAATCTTTGTTTTAAGTGTCTTTTAAAACATAAAACTCTTAGAGCGTTAAGTTTAAAAAATTAATATTAAATCAAATTTTTAAATCTAATATTATTCTTTAAGTTTATATTCCCTTCATATGATCTCATATTATTTGTTTACCAAATATGGTTCCCTAATAATAATAATATGGTTTAAGAACATTTGAGATGGTTAGAGAGTAAACAAACTATGGTTTCATAATATTTGTGTTATCACTCAATTTAAAAAGTGTGTTATGTTTCATGATAAATTTCTTTGCTTTGGAAAAATGTAATGTTGTTTTAAGACAAAAAAAAATTTACAGGTGTTTGTTTTTCACACCTTTGTTTTTATTAAAATTTTATATGTATAGGTAAAATTGGCAGAGATTGTCATTTTCACATTATGACATGTTAAAAACTAATGTGGCATTAAAAATATAATTTTAAAGCTAAATTAAATGAAAAAAGAAAAAAAAATTACGAGATTCTAACTAAACCATATTAGTCATTATTTTGGATCTTTTCAAACTTTTCAAAATATATTTAAGAGGTAGTAGTATTGTGGTGATTTTTCAAACTTTTAAAAATATTTTTTTTATTTTACAATATTGATTTTTAAATTGTAAATAGTGGGCAATAATTAATATGCTTCACCCTAGAGTTCTCAAATTTTACATTTCAAGACACTCTATCACACTAACTACTCAAGCTCTTATCATTCACTGATCACGTCATATCTAAATCCATTCTCGTAAATCCCTTGTAATAACCCCTTAATATTTAAAACCATAATTATTAAAACATTCAAATATTATATATCCATATTCAAACATTACTATCATGTTGAAACTGGAGTTAGGGTTCTTTAAAAGGTTTAAACATATTCTCCATTTGCCCCCAAAATGAAAATAATATAGCAGTTCTCCATTTGTTGCATTGAAAAATATTCAACCAATTATGTAATGCAAATGTGCAAATAATATATCAGTTTCTCAATTTGTTGCACTGAAAAATATATCAACCAACTATGTAATGCAAATAATAAGTGAGATATCTAGATATTGTAATGCAAACAAAATATATCAATGTAATGCAAATCAAACTTAAGCTATTGAGATAATTGATAATTAATGATATGATACAAATATTACCTGCTAGTTCATTGCAAGAATATTATCATTTTTAGTGGATGGGCACATTGCAACAATATGGATTAATACCTAGGGGCTAGACATAAGTAATGACCCAATGCAAACATTACCTTCACTCCTAATCAGTGCAACAATATTATCATTTCGGATGCTTAGAGAAACTACAAGAATATGCATAAATACATGAGCCATCCACTCTAACAATTAATTAGTGGAGATATGAAACTAATTTAAGCAATTAATTAGTGGAGATATGAAACTAATTTAAGCAGGTAACAAATTGATTTCCATAGGTAATAAGAGTATTAATAGAGTGCCATAACAATATGATATTAATTACCACAAATATCACTTGCACAATCAAATATATGAAGTGATACTCCTTGGCCTATCATCCATGGCAATGAGCAATAATGTGCCATTTGATCCCTTTAGGCCCTTGGTAGAGCTACTGTAAAATAGATCTATGCTGGTTTTTATGGAACAAACACACACTTCTTCCACCCATACTTCATTATGCTACAATGCATACACTGTTATTTTTTATTTTTTTATAAAATAAATAAACAATCCTCTCACTCAAACTATAAAAATATGCCTTCTTAACTTATTTATAAAAATATTATGACATATATATTTTAAAAAAATCGTTAACAAAATAACAGTAACTCAAATATTATTACATATATATTTTAAAATATCATAAACAAAATAATAGTAAGTCATGCTCCTTATCAATTATCTGGCCAGCACCATTAAGTTACAAACCTCAAAGTCTCCTATATCATATATTGGATTTGATTGACCAGTTCATGTTACTATATTCACCATCCTTTTTTAGATTATGAGTAAATGATTGATCCACAACATTATTATGTTATGAAAGACGAAAATCGTCTTTCATATTTATTAATGTTGTTATTATTTTTATTTATTTATTTATGTTGTTATTATTATTTTTATTTTATATAATTGCCGAGCCTTACTTTAGTATTGAATCAGTGCTCCATTGTCTTGTACTTTTTTTTTCACCATATTTCGAGTTTTCATGTTGTTGTCGTCGTTAGGTAGACATTTCAGTTTGAATGTGACTTGATTACCCCCTTTCGGAGGTGCAGGGTTATGAATCATTTGCTGGTGTTGTGGAGGAAAATGATTGGTCAGAACAACGGGATCCTGCTGAGATTCCTATTGAGCCAACAATCATTGAGTTTCCTCCAACTTGGGTAGATGGTATTCATGAAAAGCTTGCACATGAACTTAACCTTCTTTCTTATGGAGTGATTACACAGAAGTGGTCTAAAATGTATGAAGAGTGATTACACGGAAGTGGTCTAAGTTTTAGATTTTTTTTAATTATAATATTTATTTGTATAATTATATTTTTATTAATGGTATTTTTGAATATATTAATATAGATTTATTAAGAAATGATATAATTTTTATAGATTTATTAAGAAATGATATAATTTTTGAATCTATATATTAATATAGATTTATTAAGAAATGATATGTTTATCTTTTGATATAATTACACATTAAATCATAACATCTACTTCATCTAAGTTGTAGAAACCTAATATCATATCATATATATAATTTAAAAACATGTTTATACTGCTCCCATTCCAATCTAACAAGAGGAAGCTTTGCCATGCCCAATGCAACAAATGGCTTAAAAACATTTTTCTTGGCCTAACTGCAGTTTTCAAGTAATATCCTTGTTCCTTGTTTGTTATTTTTTATCAAATAGAATTGATAGCAATGGACATATGGCCAGCACTCACACCAGCAATAGAATACTGAAAGCGTCACTGGTATAGAGGTCTTACTGGGCGCTAATCAGAACTGCTTTAAACGATTTACTTGAAACAATAGAATAGAATAGAATACTGAAAGTATTCTATTCTATTGTGAGTGCTGGACATATGGCCAGCACTCACAACAGCGATACAATACTGAAAGCGTCACTGGTATAGAGGTCTTACTGGGCGCTAATCAGAACTACTTTAAACGACTTACTTGAAACAAGGCACATAGAACAAAAAGCCATGGACAAGATTGCAACCCTAAATCATCATCTCCAGCTCTGCTGGAGCCTCTCCAAATGGATTTTCAATCTTGAGAAGGGAAATCTGACTCTTTGAGAAGGGAAATCTGACTCTTACTCATGAGGAAGGTCTCTGCTGAATGGACTCTACTTAAAATGGCTATTGCATATTTCACTTATTTTGAAATAATTGAATCTTTCTGGTTGGTCAGACAAGTTTAAACTTCTATAAGATTATGGATGTACTATCAAACCAACTTTATTATTAGCTATGGATTGAAAGAATTATTTAAATTAAAAATAATAATATATATTTGATTACACTTATGACCTCCCTGAAATAACATATATTTTTAACTTACTACTTTCCTAAAATAACACATATTCTTAACAATTGGATCAACTCAAAAAAAATACACCATTGATTTACCTTCTCGTTACATATACCTACTTATTCATCCCAGATTTCATTCTAATTGTTCTTGTCTGTACTTGTACTTGAGCATAAGCTTTTACAGTCCTCAGTCAGTCAAAGTACTCTTTTTGCAGACATGAGAACAATAGGATCGATTATCGTTATAGAACAGCTGATTCTGATGAGTCTGTCTAATGTTTCTGCCTATACACAACACCTCTCTCGAAATGACTTTCCTCCGGGCTTCATTTTTGGTGTTGCTTCTTCTGCTTATCAGGTCTCTGTTTACTTCACCATTCATATTTTATGTAAGTGTTCATTTATTCATGTGTTTATGGGTGAGACAAGACCAGGTCATAATTCATAGAGTAAGATTTCATGTGAAAAATCCAACAATGGGTTTTCTGCAGTATGAAGGTGCTGCAGCAGAAGATGGTCGGAAGCCAAGCATTTTTGACACTTTCACTCATAGTAATGTTCTGTTTCATTACATATCTCCATTCATTGAATCATTTGTATTCTGTACAGTTTCTTACTTTACTTTTGGGACATTAAAGGCCAAGACTGGAAGTGAGCGGTTATTTGTTTTTCAATTGTGTTGTTAGGGACCGGGGATGGAGGTAATGGAGATGTGGCTGTTGATCAATACCATCGCTACAAGGTATCACCAATTTGTAAATCTCAGAACAATAGATGTCACTAGCACAAACCCATATAGATTGAAACTGTGGGTGCATATCTAATCCCAGTATTGCTTTTTTAAAACTTGGATCAATAGTTAAACTCGTAGATGATTTCGGTATCAATCTGATGCAAAATTTAATATGGCTTTTGAAGGAAGATATTAATCTAATGTCTGCCATGGGCGTAGATGCGTATAGATTTTCAATCTCTTGGCCCAGGCTTATTCCTGGTATATTTCTACTAGAGGCCTGACCTGATGTTTAGTCCTGATATTTTAATTAATAAACATTTGAAAGACAATGGTAGGAAATATATATTTATATTTTAATTAATAAACATTTGAAAGACAATGGTAGGAAATATATATTTTACATGTATTGATGATGCAGATGGTAAAGAACCCATCAACCCGAAAGGCATCGAGTACTATAATAACCTCATCAATGAGCTTTTAGCCCATGGTAGGTTAATTGCTTTATTTATTGACTAACACTTAATTCTACTTTGTTTATATCTTGGTGACTATCATCCTCAAAGATTTTAATCCTGACACAATGCATGTCTCAGGTATTCAACCACATGTTACATTAACCACTTTGATCTGCCCCAAGCTCTTGAAGATTCCTATGGCGGTTTCATAAATCCACAGATTGTGTAAACATCTTGTGCGATCTCCTGTTCTTGGTTTTCTACCCATGTTATTGATGTTGACAAACAAGCCAAAGCAGCAATTTAATGATAGACCGTTATAATCTTATGGTTAGAGAAACAGAGTTCTCTAATTTACTTTGATTTTATGCAGGGGGATTTTAAAGCTTATGCAGATGTGTGTTTCAGAGAATTTGGTGATCGAGTGAAATATTGGTCCACTTTCAATGAGCCCAATATATTTGCAAGTTGGGGATATGATAAGGGTATTTTCCCACCTCAACGATGCTCCAAGCCATTTGGAAAAAATTGTACCGCTGGAAACTCAACTGTTGAACCTTATATTGTTGCCCACCATGTCTTGCTATCGCATTCAGCTGCTGTGGAGCTGTACAGGAAAAGATATCAGGTTATTTTCCTCTCTCTAATCTCTATTCAACTCCTTCTATGGGAAAGTCGAATGGATAAAGAGGGTGGGCATCTCGATTCTTTTTAATAGCACATCAGTTATTTTCTAAATTTCTTGACGAATGCAGGCAAAGCAAAAGGGCTGGATTGGATTAGTAATTTTAACAAACTGGTTGATACCTCTTACCAATAAATCCACAGATGTAGCTGCCACTCAAAGAGCAAATGATTTTATGGTGGGTTGGTAAGTTTACTTCTTTAACAGTGAATTCTCAAGTTAACTCATGCTTCAACCAAAATCTCCACTGTCATAATCATTCTTGTGAATTGTTATTTCTTCCTTTTTTTTCCAGTTTTTTTTCAGTTTGGGGTTTTCATAGTTATTCAAATAATTAACAGCAATATTGTTGAAGCTACTTTTGTTTGGATAAGGGTGGACATCCAATCTGAGATTACTTCTTTTTCCAAAACCCAGGTTTTTGGACCCATTTGTAATTGGAGACTATCCAGTGAGTATGAGGAATATAGTAGGTTCTCGATTACCTTCATTTACAAAGGAAGAGGCTCAAAAGATACGAGGGTCGTTGGACTTCATTGGTGTCAATCACTATTATACCATGTATTGTTTCGATTTTCCAAGAAAAGATGCTCCTATGTTAAGAGACTATTTTCAAGATATATCTGCTGGAATTGCAGGTATGAGACATGCTCACATACAAATATAACCCAATAATTCTCATCTCGAACAATGTTTTAACTTGCCCTCCTGAAATCTATGAAGAGTAACAATACTGCCTCAAAATCATAAAAGAAAATTGTTTCGAGCCTTTGATGTCTTATTTTCTTTGTTTTCTTGTGTAATTCAAAAGTGATACATTACTAGGATGAGATATTGAGAATATTTTATGGTTGTTCTATAATGCTTGATGATGAATACAGTGGATTCTTTGTTTTCATGTGTAATTCAAAAGTGATACATTACTAGCATTAGATATTGAGAATATTTTATGGTTGTTCTATAATGCTTGATGAATACAGTGGACTCTTTGTTTTCATGTGTAATTCAAAAGTGATACGTTACTAGCATTAGATATTGAGAGCATTTTATGGTTGTTTTATAATGCTTGAGGAATACAGTGCAGCGAGATGGAATCCCCATCAGCAATAGGGTAAGAGAATTTGAAGAATCACATGCCCTATTATAATCTTGTGCGGTTCTTCTAAGAATATATTTTTTTATAAATTCTTTGCATTATCTTTCAAGTAAGTTTACTAACAAAAATATTTACCTCATGCTGAAATTTGTGGCAGACATCATTTGGTGGTATGCCAGTTGCACCACAAAGTATACAAGCATTGCTTGAATATATTGAGGTTCGTTCCCATAGTACTCCTACTCTTGTGTATGAAAATGGTGGGTAGCCCTTTTGTGTTATTCTTCTGGCACAAGTTAGGTTTTCAAGTTCTCATTGAGAGCATTACCTGTGCAGATTTGGTTAGGTTCAAGAAAGCATATATCATAGATCAGTGTTATGGCTTCCTATATCATCTTTCTAATCTTGATTATTCTTTGGTGCTCACAATGTTTTTAATTTTGCAAGTGACCATCTCATTATCTGTTTTGGAATTATATTATCAGCTTTTCATTCCTATACAGGATTTGCAGATTCTTCTAGTCCCCTCTCGGAGGCTTTGAATGACCAATACAGGATTGATCTCCATCTAGATGTCCTTCAGTATTTACTTGTAGCAATAAGGTATACAAAGAGCACACAATGTTCCATCCAAGCCATACCATTTCTTAAACAATTGTTTTTATGAAACTTATAAAATCAAGGAAGTTGTTAAATGATGAATGTCTGTGTGAGACATAAAATGTTTATTTACTATGGCAGGAATGGGTCAGACATACGAGGATACTTTATATGGACTCTACTAGATGACTTTGAAGTTTTGACAAGTTATGCTTGGCGTTTTGGTCTTCATTATGTGGATTTCACTGACAACTTGAAGCGGAATCCCAAGCTATCTACTTACTGGTACAAGACTTTTTTGCAGAAGTGAGAAAGCAGGGGTTCAAGAAATGAACCACAAACTCTACTCAACACCTACACTTCCATGAACATCTCATAGAACTAAGATTTGAATATCAATTTTAAATGATGGTATATTTTGAACATGATTTTGTTAAACAAATATTAACATACACCTCCAAAATGCTTTTACAGTACATATTTATACTGAATGTATTTTTTTTAATTAAATTATTGGATTTCAGGTCCTTAAACGAAATTACCCTCCAAAATGCTTTTATAGTACTCAATATATCATATTGATAAGGAATGTATATTTTTTAATTAAATCATTGGATTTCAGTTCCTTCTTCGGTTTTGAGGAGCTGTGACCAAATTGTCTTTTTGAACCTTACAACTTATTTAATATGATCTTTATATACACCACAATTTTGTTTAAGAGACATCCTACTTTAGCTTTAAAATTAATATCAATAAAATTAAAATTTTGAGTTTTTTATATTCTGATCTATATTGTTTCCTTTTTCTTTATGCTAGTCACCAAAAAAGATCATGACACCATAAAATGAAGCAACATTTGAATAGTTGTGTTTCTTGAAATGGCCTGAAACTAGATTCCATGTATGTCGGTCAAAATGTTTTCTGGACCTTCTCAATTTCTTTAGTAGTCGTTTTATAAAGTTTCCAAGGTTTCCAATATATTTTATATTTTCAAATCAAGGTCATTCTATGGGTTTTGAAATTTCGATTTTCTTTGTATGTTGAGTACTTCTTGTCACTACCTTTTTGGTATTTTCAAGAAAATCGTGTCTGCTTACATGAAAAAGTATATATCATATACTTTAGATTGGTGTACTTTCCTTTTCAGCCTATTACAAGGGAAAGCAATTTTTAGTGCAGTCCAAAATATATGGTTACACTTATTTCCTAACAAGAAAGGACTAGTAATGTTATGTTATATTATATATATATAATAATCAAGTAGAGAGTAGCTTATATGTTGATTAGAAGATTGTCTTCACCACAATCAGGAAAGAGGTGGATTTGAGTAGCCTCTAGCTCAAGGAAGAGATAGAGATGACTTAATTTTTCCATATCAAGACCCAATTCAAGAAGATAGATGGATGCTAAGTATATGATTCTAGTTTGTAGGCCAACCTCATAGCAGAAGATATGGTCAGCAAGCTTGGATTGGAAGTTTATAACCATCCTCACCCATATCCAGTGGGATCCATGGGTAAACAAGGATGCAAAGCTGAGGGTCACTAGGGAGTGTAGGATCAAGTTTTCTACAAGTGCAAGGCATATTGATGAAGTGGAGGTAGATGTAGCCATTTGTTATGTGTTTTGTAATGTTTGAAAGCTTCTACATGTACTTGAGGGATGCAATCTTCACCAGGAGAGAAATAAGCAGTATTGCTTGATTAAGGATGGAAAGTCCGTAATCATCAATGCACACAAAGGTAAATGTAGGATCTATTTGGTAAGTTCTAACCCAGCTAAGAAATTCATTAATTCTAGTGGAAAGTTTGGATTACTCTTATTAAGAGAAAATCAACCAGGAGATGAATTGGTCAAAGTAAAGGTATCTACGAAGGTATGTACTAAAGGGCATAAACATAAGTTGGATGAGATTTTGTAGACATACATAGAAGTGTTCCAGGAGCTTAAAGGATTACCACCTAAGAAGGAGGTGGAGCACTAGATATATATGTTGCTTGAATCCCCATTTTCCAAACATTGGATTGTATAAACAATCCATTTTGGAAGTAGATGAAGAGAAAAAAGGTTGCAATAACTATTGGAGTAGGGAGTAATTTGACCAAACACCTCATCTTGTGGGTCATCTATCCTTATAGTATCCAAAAAGGGAGGGATTTGGATGATGCATGTATGAACTACATAACTTTGAATAAGATCACTCACAAGCATTGATGCCCTTTGCCTAGGATTGATGACTTGTTAGATTAGTTGCAACATGCCAAGTACTTCACTAAGTTGGATCTCAAATTGGGATAAGATTAGGAATAAGTTAAAGAAGGATACACCTAGAAGACTACCTCAATAGAACACAAGGCATATATGAATGACTAGTAATGACTTTTGGTTTATGTAATGCACCAACGATATTTATGTGTTTGATGAATGATTATTACATCTCTTTCTAGATTTATTTGTAGTAGAGTAGTTAAATGATATATTGGTTTATATATGTTAGGAACCCATGTCAACCCTTCTCTTTACTTTGTTAGTATATTGTTGTTGGGCACATATGCTTTGTAAGTCGTCACATGAGTATATTGTATTATCCCACATTCATGGGGAGTAATAGTTGTTTAGATTAGAATTAGTATATCAGTACGTGGTGAGGCCAATGAAGGCATCCACAATTTATTTGTATTGAGCTTGCTCAAAGGAGGTTTCCCCCTCGAAGTGGCCTACGATCAATAAATTATTTCTATGTTTTGTTTTTTGGTTATATTGTGCATTTTCATTATTTATTGTAGGGGGTTTTTCTCATATGGTATCACAACACTTTCTTGGGATCGCTAGGTAGAAATTATGCCAAATTTTTTCCACAGTGGCTTCCCGTTCCTGTGATTATTGTAGTAGTTCTTCTTCTTGGCATCAGTATTGTTCATTTCAATTACAAGTTCGGATCACGGAATAACCCCTATCCACTTAATTGTGGGAAGTACCTAGGCATAGGCCTAAAACTCATTGTGAGGAGTACCACAAGAACCCCGAAGTAATTGTCCATTGAGAGGACCTGCCAACAAAAATGTAAACGAACCCTACCTAATTGACTAGTTCCCACACGTAAGGTAAACCAAGAGTTGTAATTTGTGGTAAAGTAGTTATCAGTTTTACCTGAGTCATGGAGTGAGGGGTACTACCCCAATATGCAAGCCATTAGACAACATTGGTGGACCTAAACCTTTAGGAAGTCGAACATACATGTGGCCCATATCTATTTCCAGTTCATAAATAGTAGATTGCATATGTCTAGAGGCATCGAAAATCAATTCCACCGAAAAAAAAGTATAAATTTATATTATTTTTCCATATCTTCTTTGTTTTAGCTCCATTTCTCTTGCAAATTCATTGGAACCCCTTGTTAGGAACCCATGTCAATCCTTCTCTTTACCGTGTTAGTATATTGTTGTTGTACTCATATGCTTTGTAAGTCGTCCCATAGTAATTGTTGATCCATAGTTTGTGTTATTGTTGTTGGGCGCATATGCTTTGTAAGCTGCCTGTAGTATTTGTTGATCCATAGTTTGTGTTATTGTTGTTGGGCGCATATGCTTTGTAAGCTGCCTGTAGTATTTGTTGATCCATAGTTTATATTGGCCCATGGTTTTGACCCATAGTATTGGCGCATATTTTTAGTATATAAGTGTGTGTTGAGGCTAAGGAAGACACCGTGAAGTTATTTTGTATTGAGCTTGCTCAAAGGAGGTTGCCCCCTCGAAGTGGCCTGCGATTAATATAAAAGTGATTTTGAGTTCTGCTGCTATATCGTGTAATTTGATTAATTATTTGCTGCAGGGTCCTCGCATTTGGTATCAAAGCACTTTCTTGGGCTCGTTGGGTGAAATTTCTGCCCAAATTTTTTTTTTTCTCGCTTCTGTTGCAGGTTCGGATCTGGGAATAATCCCTATCCGCTTAACTGTGGGAAGTACTTGGGCATAAGCCCTAAAACTCATTGTGAGGAGTACCACAAGAACCCCGAAGTAGCTGGCCCATTGAGAGGACCTGCCAGCGAAAAGGGCAACGACCCCTACCTGATTGACTAGTTCCCACCCGTGAGGTAAACCAAGAGCCGTCGTTTGTGGCCAAGCGGTTATCAGTTTTACCTGAGCCGTGGAGTGAGGGGTACTGCCCCAATACGCAAGTCGTCAGACAGCATTGGTGGCCGAGTGAATCTCTTGAACCGATAGGAAGCCGCACATACCTGGGGTCCATATCTATTTTCAGTTGCTCAATCGCAGATTTCCTCTGTCCAGAACTGTTTCCGGTCAGTCCCCCGCCGTTGCAGATCCATTTGTTACCGATCACTTCCGCACCGTTGCAGATTCCACTATTTCCGATCACTTTCGTGCCGTTGCAGATCCCTTCCTGAAAAAAAAAGAAAAAAAAAGTATAAAATTCGGTTTTTCGGCCATATCTCCTTGGTTTCAACTCTGTTTTCCTTGAAACTTCACTGACACCTCTGCAATTCTATTCTGCATATTTCATTCCTGAAGAACCTATCCCAAATTCCACTTCCCAAGACCCGAAATCCCACATTTGTCTATTTTTAGGGTTTGCCATAACTCCTTCGATTTTCACCCAAATGCCTTCAAATTTTGCCACCGTATTCCTTTCCTCATTCTGCTTATTTGTCCCTCTCTACCAAATTTTCTCATTCTTTCACCCCGCTCCTAAAATCCCCATTTTTTGCTTCCCTGTCCTTTCGACAATGTCCAAAACTTACTCAAGCCCACATTACCTTCCGATTTTTTCCCAAATCCAGATTTTCCTCTACTGAAACAGTTTCTGTTTTTGTTTTTCTACCCACTTTCCTCCCCCCCGCCCCCCCCAAAAAAAAACTCCTGGTTATGATTGCCACCCGCACAGGAGCAAAAACCATGGAGGAAGCACTTGCAGCCATCCAAGCCAAACTCCAAGAACTGGATGAAAAATTTCTCGGTCTCCATCTTGAGCATTCAGCTATGAACACCAGATGATAGTCCGAGTCTTCATCAGACAATGGGTTCTCTTCTTCTAGCAATTTTCGCGGTCCAAAGCTAGATTTTCCTCGCTTCAATGGTACTGATCCGACTGGATGGATCTATCATGCAGAACAGTATTTCAGTCTTCATAATACTTTTGATGTCAACAAAGTTCCACTTGCCTCCTTTCATTTGGAACAGGAAGCTCTTCAATGGTATCGTTGGTACATCAAGGCTCATGAAGAGCCAAAATGGCCTGATTTTTGCCAGCTCCTTTTGCAACGATTTGGTCCTAGTGCTTTTGATGACTTCACAGGAGCTCTCACTAAACTTCGCCAAATTGGTACTGCGAAAGAGTATCAAACTGAATTTGAGAAACTAGCTAATCACACTGAAGGATTACCTGATGACTTCTACCGGAGTTGTTTTATCAGTGGTATAAAGGATGCAATTCGCTCTGAGGTCAAAATATTCAGTCCTAACACAATGATGGAAGCCCTGGGGTTGGCTAAGTTGGCAGAAGACAAGCTGGCAGCTCAACAGCGCTCCAAATCCTCTTTTGTTCCCTTCCAAAATATGGGTTCTCAACGACCTCCCATTCCGCCAGCTCCTCGCTCACCTCCAATCAAGCATTTGTCTGAAACAGATATGCAGGCACGCAAAGAAAAAGGGCTTTGTTATAATTGTGATGAGAAATTCAATCAGGGACATCGATGTGTTCAACAAAAGCTCTATCTCTTGGATGTGGATTCTCTACCTGCCTCTGAAATTGGTGAAGAAGCTCCCGATACAATGGATGCTCCGGTTGACATTTAGGAGCCGCCTACTGACCCTCCATCTTAGGACGACCAGCCCGAGATATCCCTCCATGCTTTAGCTAAATTCACAGCCCCCCAAACAATGCGGGTATGCGGTTACTTCAAGAAGCTTCCTCTTACAATACTCATTGATTCTGGCAACACTCATAATTTCATTGACCCTCGGATCGCCAAACAAGCTGATTGTTTTATCCATCCTTGCTCCAACTTTGAAGTCATGGTTGCCAATGGGGGAACCTTACCTTGCAAAGGGAAGTGTCGTAATGTGCGTATTTCTATGGGAGATTATAACCTCCGCTCTGACATGTTTTCCTTGACCTTAGGCGAATGTGATGTGGTTTTGGGCGCTCAATGGCTGCGCACACTTAGCCCCATATTATGGGATTTTGCTGAACTTTGGATGCAGTTCTCCCCCGATGGACACAAACACACATTGAAAGGATTACAACCAGGGTCTCTCAGCATCATCAGTTCACATCACATGGAAAAAATCCTTAAGAAGAGTTCCCATGGTGTCATCGCTCAGCTCCATTCCATTCAAATGCAACCATCAGCGGCCCCCACTACCTC
>LPNX010884440.1:10390-73327 GCA_001517045.1 Pseudotsuga menziesii | reverse complement strand
AATGCCTTCTTCCATTGTCTCGGATCGTGATGCGACTTTCACCAGTCATTTTTGGACAGAACTCTTTCACCACACTGGCACCAAACTGCAGATGAGTTCAGGTTATTACCCACAAATGGATGGTCAAACTGAAATTATCACTAAATGCTTGGAAACTTATCTTCGTTGCTTCTCCTCTGAGCAACAACATCAGTGAGCAAAGTGGCTCCCTCTCACTGAATGGTGGTACAATACCTCTTACTACACTACCTCTAAAATGACTCCATATGAAGCAGTTTATGGTCAGGCACCGCCATTTCTTCTTCCTTACACCCCCAGCAGTTCTCCAGTTCAGGCAGTTGACGCGGTCCTTCGAAACCACGATGAGGTTCTTCGCATTTTGCGTGAAAATCTTCACATGGAAAGAAATCGCATGAAGCAACAAGCTGATCAGCACCGTTCTGAGCGCACTTTTGAAGCCGGTGATATGGTTTTTCTTCGTCTCCAGCCTTACAAGCAATCCTCACTAAAACTCAAAGGGCGTCATAAGCTCGATCCAAATTTCTATGGGCCATATAGGATTCTTCAGAAGATTGGGTCTGTTGCTTATAAATTGGAACTTCCGCCTTCTTCCCGCATTCATCCAGTATTTCATGTCTCTTGTCTGAAGAAAGTTCTTGGCACCAACATCAAAGGCCAAACTATTTTACCAGAATTGGATAATGAAGGATCCATCTTTTTGGAGCCGGAGGCTGTCCTCAATAAGCGCACTCGTCAGCTTCGCTCTCACTCTATCACAGATGTCTTAATTCAATGGCACGGAATGCAGCCCGAGGATGCTACGTGGGAACCACTCCTTCAGATTCAGCGACAATTTCCACATCTAAAGCTTTGCGGACAAAGCTTTTTCTAAGGGGGAGGGGATGTTAGGAACCCATGTCAATCCTTCTCTTTACCGTGTTAGTATATTGTTGTTGGACGCATATGCTTTGTAAGTCGTCCCATAGTAATTGTTGATCCATAGTTTGTGTTATTGTTGTTGGGCGCATATGCTTTGTAAGCCGCCTGTAGTATTTGTTGATCCATAGTTTATATTGGCCCATGGTTTTGACCCATAGTATTGGCGCCTATTTTTAGTATATAAGTGTGTGTTGAGGCCAAGGAAGGCACCGTGAAGTTATTTTGTATTGAGCTTGCTCAAAGGAGGTTTCCCCCTCGAAGTGGCCTGCGATTAATATAAAAGTGATTTTGAGTTCTGCTGCTATATCGTGTAATTTGATTAATTATTTTCTACAGGGTCCTCACACCCCTGCAGTTCCATTCTGCATATTTCCTTCATTGAGGACCCTATTCCAAATTCCACTTTTCAAAGGTGATTCTCCCCCAATCACCTTCAAATTTTTCCACAGTGTTCATTTCCTATTTCTTCTTCATTTTCCCTCTTTGACAAATTCTTCCATTCTTTCACCCTACTTTTGAAATTCCCATATTCTGCTTCTGTGTCACTTAGAAAGTGTCTAAAACCTAGTCAAAGCCCAATTACCCATCATAGTTTTCCCAACTCCAAATTTTCCTTTTCTAAACAAAATTATATTTTTGTTTTACTACCCATTCCCCCCCCAAAAAAAACTCTTGGTTTGGTTGTCGCCTGCACAGGAGAAAACAAACAAATGGAAGACAAACTTGCCGCCCTCAAGACCAAACTCCAAGATCTCGATGAAAAAATTCTCGGCCTCCATCTTCAAAATTCAACCATGAACAATAAACGACAACTAGAGTCTTCTACAGACACTGGATTCTCTTCTTCCAGCAATTTTCGTCGGTCGAAGCTTGATTTTCCTCGCTTCAATGGTGATGATCTGACTGGATGGATATACAAGGAAGAAGAATATTTCAGTTTGCATAACACGTTTAATGTCAAAAAATTCCCACTTGCATCCTTTCATTTGGAACGTGAAGCCCTTCAATGGTTTTGTTGGTACATCAAGGCTCATGAAGAGCTAAAATGGACAATTTTTTGCTCCTAGTGCTTCTGATGACTTCAAAGGAGAACTCACTAAACTTCGTCAAACTGGCACTGTGAGAGAGTATCAGACATAATTTGAGAAACTAGCCAATTACACAGAAGGATTGTCTAATGCATTCTATAGGAGTCGTTTTATCAGTGGTCTAAAGGATGCAATTCGATCTAAGGTTAAAATGTTATGTTCGGGCACAATGATGGAATCCCTAGGGTTGGCTAAGTTGGTGGAGGACAAGATCATAGCTCAACAATGCTCCAAATCGACTTTTGTTCCATTCAAAAATATGGTTTCACAAATACCTCCAATCACGCCATCTCCTAGAACCACTCCTATCAAGCATTTGTATAAATCTGAGATGTGGGAACATAAAGAAAAATGGAAATAATTGTGATGAGAAATTCACCCGGAGACACAGATGTGCTAAGAAAAAGCTCTATCTCTTGGGCGTGGATTCTCCTCATGCACCTAAAATTTGTGAAGATGCTTAGAATCCATTAGATGATTAGGTTGACATTCAATAACCGCTTGTTGACCCTCCTTCTCAAGATGAACACCCAGAGATATCTCTCCATGGATTAGTGGATGTTTTCTTCAAGAAGCTACCTTTTACACTATTCATTGATTCTGGTAGCACTCATAACTTCATTGACACTTGGATCTCCAAACAGGTTGATTGTTTTGTCCATCCTTGCTCTAATTTTGAAGTCATGATTGCCAATGGGGGAACCTTACCTTGCAAGGGGAAGTGTCGTAATGTATGATATCTCTATTGGATAGTATAACTTGCACTCTGACATGTTTTCCTTTTCCTTAAGTGGATGTGATGTGGTTTTGGGCGCTCAATGGTTACGTACACTTGGACCCATCTTATTGGATTTTGCTGAACTTTGGATGTAGTTTTCAGTCAATGGGAAAAACACACACATTGAAGGGCTTACAACGAGGGTTTCTCTACATCATTAGTTCACAATGCATAGAAAATATCCTTAAGAAGAATTTACATGGTGTCATCGCTCAGTTCCATTCCATTCAAATGCAACCATCAGTGATCTCCACTACTCCCTTGTATCTAAAACAAATTTTGGATCGATATGAATGTGTTTTTTTAGAACCAGTGGGATTTCCACCTTCAAGACTAGAGGACCATCATATTTCAGTCCTTCCTGGAAGCATCCCTCCCAACATCAGGCCCTATCACTACATGTTTCACCAAAAGACAGAGATTGGGATGCTCATTCATGACTTATTGAAGTAAGGTATTATTATCCCTAGTCCCCGTTCCTTTTCTTCACCAGTTCTTGCTTGAAAAAGATGGGTCATGGCGCCTCTGCATTGAATTTCGAGCACTTAATCACATCACAATCAAGGATAAGTTTCCAATTCATGTTGTTGATGAGCTTCATGGTGCTCATTTTTTATCCAAGTTGGATCTTCATTTTGGGTATCACCAAAATTGGGTTCATGAGGATGATATCCCTAAAACGGATTTCCACACACATGATGGCCACTATGAGTTTTTATTCATGCCCTTTGGCCTCACGAATGCTCCTTCCAAATTCCAGGCATTGATGAATAAAATATTTTTCCCGTACTTGCAGCTTCATTATGGTCTTCTTTGATGATATCCTCATCTATATTAAAACATTGGATGAGCATCTCCAGCATTTGGATCTTGTACTACAACTTTTCTTTGATCATCATCTCCATGCCAAACATTCTAAATGTGTTTTTGGGAAAGAGGAAGTAAAGTATCTTGGGCATATTGTTTCAACACAATGGGTTCGTGTGGATACAACCAAAATAGATGCCATGAAAAATTGGCTGCATCCTCAGGCACTCAAAATCCTTCATGGTTTCCTGGAACAGACTGGATACTACCGCAATTTTTTCAAGGATTACAGGAATATTGCAACTCCATTAACAACTCTATTGAAAAATGATGATTTTGCATGGAAACGTGCTGCTGAGTGTGGATTTGACAAACTGAAACAAGCTATGTGTACCACACCTATTCTAGCTATGCCTAATTTTTCCAAGCCCTTCACTATTGAGAGTGATGCTTGCGACAATCGACTTGGCGTTGTTCTCCTTCAATTTGAACACCCCGTTGCATTCTCTAGTAAAATCCATTTTTGGTAAGAATTTAGTCGCCTCTACAAAGTCTCTCCATATGAGAAGTAAATGATGGCTATTTTGCATGTAGTACAGAAGTGGTAGCCATACATATTAAAGAATCATTTATGCATTAAGACTCATTACCATAGACTGGAATATTTCCTGGAACAATGGGTCTCATCCCCAACACAACAGAAATGGGTTAGCAAACTCGTGGGTTATGACTATGAGATCACTTACAAGAAGGGTAAGGACAATCTTGTGGCAGATGCTCTTTCTCGCACATTTGATGACCACGTTTCTCTTTCAGCTATTTCTATTCCTATTCCAAATTGGTTGCAATTTGTTCAGCGAGGCTATGTCAATGACTCTTTATTATCTGAAATCATCCAACGGTTGGCCAATAACCCTTCTGGTGTACCGAATTACTCTAGGTATGGTGCTTCTTTGAGATACAAGGGTCGTCTGGTGCTTCCCCAAAGCACAAATATTCAATAGGGTATGAGTGTATGAACTCCATTATTCTATTGACATGGGTGGCTATGATATCATTTTTTGGGTTGAATGGTTCATGAACTTAGGTCCTATCATAATGGATTTTAGGGCACTCTCTCGTAGATTTACTCAGGTCGGGCACACACATCACCTCCATGGAATTACACGTAATTCTGTGAAAATTGTCTCATCTCATCCCATTGCATCGATAAATTATTGAATAAAGACCATCCCGGTGTTATATATTTCTCAATTCCATGCCATCCAAGTTCTGGACACACCCACATCATATGTTCACTCCAACTTGCAACAGGTTCTCTCCTATTATCAACAGTTTTTTAGGTGCCCAAGGGTTTACCTAACTCCTATGGGGAACATGACCATGTCATTCATTTAATTCCAAGTATTCAACCCCCCAATGTCTGTCCTTACTTCCACCCTTTTCCCCAAAAGAATGAAGTTGAAAATATCATTCAAGAATCTATTGTCGGTTGGCTTTTTTGTCCCGGCATAAGCCCTTATTCTTTGTCAATGGTAATGGTCCTAAAAAAGTAAGACAATCGGTGCATGTGTCCTGGTTTTTCGGTTCTCAACAAAATAGAAATCAAAGATACATTTCACATTCCTATCATTTATGGTCTCTTAGACAAGTTGTGGGGAACCAAATTATTTACCAAACTCAACCTTTATTCGGGATAACATCAAATTGGGATGAAAAAGGCATACATACATAAAATTGCTTTCTGCACTTATGAGGGTCATTATGAGTTCTTGGTCATGTCCTTTGACCTCTGCAATTTCCCAACCACTTTTCAGAGCCTCATGAATAATATTTTTCACCTCTTCCTCTACTATTTTGTCTTGGTTTTCTTCGATGATATCATGGACTACAGTGCTACATGGGAAATCCAACTCCAACATGTTGCTTATATCTTGCAATTATTACAGGACCAACAATTATTTGTCAAAAGCTCCAAATGTGTGTTTTGGGTGGCATAGGGTGAATACGTGGTCCACACTTTGAGTCAGGATGGGGTAAGGGAATATCCTAAGAAAGTGGAAGCTATGAAGAATTGGTCGCACCCGAAAACTCTCAAGAGCTTCTGAGGATTCCTTAGACTTAATGGATACTATAGTAAGTTTGTGGAAAACTATGGGAAGATTGCAACTCCGTTTACAAAATTCCTAAAAGATAATTCTCCTAGAATGAGGCAACAAAAAAATCCTTATCCGCACTAAAGGAGTCCATCTGTACTATGCCTATTCTAGCCATGTCAAATTTCACTAAGACGTTCATCTTAGAATGTGATGCCTTGGGTCGCGACTTAGGAGCAGTATTATCACAAGAAATATGCCCCTTGGCCTTCACTTGTAAGTATATCTATGATCGAAACCTAAGAAATCCACCTATGATAAATAAATGATGGCTATCCTTCACGCAATTGAGACATGGAAACCATATTTCATACGGTAGCATTTCTAGTTCAAGACATACCATCATAGTCTCAAGAATTTCTTCAAGCAATGTTTTCCCTAGCTCGAGAAATAGAAATGGGCCACTAATATGATGTGTTATGATTATGAAATAATCAATAAGAAGGGTCACAACAATGTGGTACTTGATGTTTTGTCTAAGAAATTTGAAGAGGAGGGTTCACTCTTCTCCTTATCCTTACTAGTCCTAGGATGGCTTGAAATTGCGGTAGGAGTGGATGGACTAGGACATATTTAGATGCTTCATCAAAATGATTCGAATACTTGTACCCTCCATCATGGAATGCATAGAAACAAACTATTTTGAGGTATAAGGAGCACATATTTCTCACTTTTGATTTGGCCTTGAAATTCCCCATAATCTTAGAGGAATTACAATGACATCACCCACACTTGATCACTCACGATTTCATAAAAATTATGAAATATTTATGTACTCTTTCTTCTGGGAAGATGTATCCACAACTTCATTGCAACCTATGACACTTTCCAATGACATATGGGAAAAACAATGAAGTCACCAAGTGTTTTGCAACCACTTCCCATTCCCAACCATAAATGGGCATACATCTCTATGGATTTCATTGTGTGGGTTTCTATGTAAATTATTAAAATAGTCATTATGGTGGTAGTAGATTATCTAACTAAATATTATCACTTTGTGCCTTACCACCAGCTTTACACCCTCACTGGTGGCACAAGTTTTGTTGGATCAAATTTTCAAGCCCCATGGCATGGCCACTTCTATTGTCTCTAATCGTGGCACCATTTTTACCAGCAATTTTTGGTAAGATGTATTTAAATTTTAGGGCACTAAGTTGATTCTTATCATAGAATACCACCCCCAAATGAATGGTCAAACAAAAGTGGTCACTAAGTGCTTGGAAACCTACTTGCAAAGCTTTGCACCGAACATGCCACCAATGGGCCCAATGGCTCTCTTTGGAAGAATGGTGGTATAATACCTCTTATCATGGTTCCACAAATATGACACCATGTGAATAAATATATGACCAAAACCATTATCAATGGTTTCTTATCTACTAGGTACCTCTCGGGTCCAAGCAGTGGAAGACACACTCCACTCCAAAGATGACATTCTTTGCATCATTAAAGACAATCTAAACTCCAATTTGGACGGTTCTTTTTTGAAATCAGGTTTTGTTTTCAATAGAAACTTAGACATACAATTGGTTTCTTTATATTCTACATAAAAATACTCATGAGAATACACAAAGCGTCGAGAGGGATCAAATATGTAAACCTTTCACCACTAAACTATAGCACATATCACTCTCACCACTATCCTACAACACATCGATGCATGTATTCTTATTTTTTATTTTTAATGTTTTATGGGAGAGATAGACACTTCCCTCTCAGCACTATGCTACACTGCAGTGATGCATGCATTATTTTTTTCTTTATTTTATTTTATTTTTTATGGGACAATCAGACACTTCCCTCTCACCACTATGCTACAACACACGGATGCATGCATTCTTTTTTTTATTTAACTCCAGTATATACCCATATAACTCTAGTATAGGACCATATAACTCCAATATAGACTCAATTCATCCCTCTCACCAATATGCTAGAACACACTGATGCTTGCATTTTTATTTTTTATGTTCTTTTTATTTTTTATTTTTTATTGTTATTTATTTTTATGGAAGATATGAACACTTCCCTCTCACCACTATGCTATAGCACACTAATTCATGCATTATTTCTTCTTTTTTTATGGGATATACATACACTTCCCTCTCACTACTATGCTACAACACACTGATGCATGCATTTTTATTTTGTATTTATTTAACTCCAATATAGACCATCTAACTCTGGTATAGACCCATCTAAATCCAGTTCTACAATGTGACAAGAGGGATCAAATATGTAAAACTTTGACCACTAACACATTCCTCTTACCACTATACTGCATCACAGTGATGCATGCATTCTTTCTTTTATTATTATTATTATTATTATTTATGGGAGAGAATGGCATTTCCCTCTCACCACTATGTTATAGAACACTAATGCATGCATTCCTTTTTTTATGGGCCAGACAAACACTTCCCTCTCACCACTATGCTATAGCACACTGATGGATGCATTATTATTTTATTTATTTATTTATTTTATGGGACAATTGGACACTTTCCCCCACCCAGGCTGTAGAAATGTACCTTCTTTACGCAATAACCACTTTCAATGTGAGACTGGTCTATTAATCCTTCAAATGATTCTAAGTACATGAGTTATAAAGACACTATCAATGTGTTTCTCTCGAAATTTTAAGAAAATGAATATAAACTCAGTATACATGCACATGGACCTCCCCTAGCACGTAGTTCAAAACAATGTACTATTGCGCTATGTGGTCTTACCTCAGGAACTATGCATGTACCATATTACATAGAAAGTCAAATCCTGACTCTTCCCACAGATTTGGGTACTTGAGTGTTACGGAGAGAAATTCCTATGGCTTGGGGTACCACAACAGACAGCTTGACTCTAGAAATCAATCTTTTCCAATATGCAAGAGAAATCAAATATCTAACACTAAAGGATCAGACCTCGTACCTTATTCTGGATGATTGAAGTAGATCCCCGTTGAGCTTTCCAACTTCAGCTTGAATTGATGAATCACTTCCTCAACAACAAGTAAACAAGACAAGCATACTATATATATTGGTGTTAGATCTACTCTAGCATATATAATCAACAATGTATAAGCATTTGAAATAATCCATGGATAAAATATTCATTCAAACATACATTATTGGACAGGAAAAGATATTTCTATTAATTTAAAATCAAAGATTACAATGAATACAACCTCTGTCGGCATGTCTGCGAATCGGAGAAACTGAATCCCCCACTTGGGCCTCCACCACCTCAATCCTCCATCTCTCGATAGCAAGCTCACAAGCAAAAGGCAAGCTTGGGAAGAACACCAAAGTGCTCCGAGGGACAAAGGGATTCAGACTCAAGCACAAGTTCCGGCAACAATGGACTATAATTTCTTTGCTCTCAATTCTCTTATGCCTTCAATGTATCCAAAGGGTTCCTTATATAGCTTTTCAATGGGGTAATGAAAGGTTGAATCCGAGCGATCTCAAGGCATATGGAAGGCTAGGAGACAAGTGAGTCGGATCCATGTCAAGGAAAACTCCAAAAGGATTTGGATTTTGTACACATCCCGATGTACGCGGTTTTAGAGGTCAAACCCGCGTATATACGCGATAAGGGGTTTAAAAGTCGCGTATAGCAATTTTCACATGTTTTTAGGGATGGTCTAGGAAACATCAAAGGACAAAAAATGGTCCTTGTACCATATTACATAGAAATTCAAACACTGACTCTTCCCACAGATTTGGGTACTTGAGTGTTACGGAGAGAAATTCCTATGGCTTGGGGTACCACAACAGACAGCTTGACTCCAGAAATCAATCCTTTCCAATATGCAAGAGAAATCAAATATCTAACACTAAAGGATCAAACCTCGTACCTTATTCTGGACGGTTGAAGTAGATCCCCGTTGAGCTTTCCAACTTCAGCTTGAATTAATGAGTTATAAAGACACTATCAATGTGTTTCTCTCGAAATTTTAAGAAAACGAATATAAACTCAGTATACATGCACATGGACCTCCCCTAGCACGTAGTTCAAAACAATGCACTATTGCGCTATGCGGTCTTACCTCAGGAACTATGCATGTACCATATTACATAGAAAGTCAAACCCTGACTCTTCCCACAGATTTGGGTACTTGAGTCCACATGACCATGAATACAACAAGGTTGAAGCTTAGTCTTGTTTTTTTTTATCATCGATTGATAGCAAATTCAAAGTCAAATGCAATATTTACCATATGCATAGAAATACTCATGGGATGGTGTATTGGAAAATGCGTTGGTGTTGGTGGAGATCACGAGTTTGGCCCTCGTTGTCCTTAATTCTTTTGGTAAACCAAACAATACAAGGCTAATTCGGACCTACCACATGCCACGCTCTAATTGATCCACCTATAACCATATTCCACATATCGACCTGTGATTAGTCCACATCACCAAAAATTTGACAAATCAACAGTGCCATGTCACCTGCTGCATGGCACTTCATGGTGCTTCCAGGTTGGCATACAACCTGCATGTTCAGTCCACGTGGCACACTATGGGTGTTCCATGAGCCACTCTTTTTCCCCCTTTTCCCCTCTCATACTATGTCCGTTTAGGAAAAAATATGCATCATCAGAAAGCTCTCAACAAGTGATCCAGGAGGATCATATCATAGTCGATCAAATTTAAAGTATTCAATATGTAAAATAAATCTTACAGGGTGGAAGAGCTCGTCAAGAGATTTCTGGAAATGCTTGTTTGAGTAAAAATACCTCCAGATGCAAAGTTATCAGTGTTTGAAGTTTCAACAGTTTTGGTTAAATTGGTAAAAAAATGGTTTGTTTAGCAAATTACCAATGTAATGGTTTATAAAAAATTATGGAGTCTATGAGATTCAAACCCAATACCTTCATGTTCTCCAAGTCTTTACCCAACAAGCCTAGCCAACATGCCACACAATAGTTCTTAGAATGTCAAGTGTGCAAACTGTATTTAAGCTTGAATAAAATGTTATTATACAGCTTGAATGAAATGTTATTTGGAAAAAGTGGTGGCCCTCAGCTCCATGGCCAATACCGAGGCCCCCTCTTATATATATGTTATATATTGTATCCAATCCAAGACTGGAATATATGCCAACATGTATAACATACCACCAACCATATCATATCACAACAAACCATAGCCATATAATATAACGTGTTATATCAAATGCATGCCACCATTCCAAAAGCGCGTAGGAAAAAGGGAGAGGCCCACAGGTTTGACCCGGAACCTTTGCCCCAGCAACCTAGTGCCTTACCATTGGGCCACGGCCCGTTCGTTGGAAAAACCACAACAAAAATATTTTAAGGGTTTTCCCGTGGAGATAATGGGGCCCAAAAGGGTGCGTGGCCTTTCGGCACGCGCCCCTTAACCACCAAAAACCAATATAAAACCAAGGACTGAGCACGGATTCAACAAAGAACATGTACGTTTTGGCATAGAAACCGAAGACAATACAGTGCACGCTTCCCAAGGTGGTATTGCATAGTTCCCAAGGTGGTATTGGCATGTTTCCCAAGGCGGTTTTGCATGCTTCCCGAGACAGTTTTGCATGTTTCCCAAGGTGGTTTTTGCACATATTTCGAGGTAGTTTTGGCACAGATCCCAAGCTGGACTCCACACAGCTTGTCTTTTGTGCAAAATTGTTGTCTTGAATTGCATGCCAAAGGAGGTCTCAGGAACATATAGGCAAGTTTATACTCATTTTTTTCTATTTTTTGATAGGAATGAAGTGGTACAGTCTGTTTTTGAGTTTGACTGACAGAACTCAGAGGTGTTCCTGAAACTCATATTTATAATCTTTTGAAGACTAATAAGATCGGCTTTCCCATTGGAGGTGGGCCAGAGACGTAGCCTAGGAGGGGTGAGCTCTGTTATCAATTGTTGTCTTTATTTTATGATTTGCATATATGTTTTATTTGTTTATGTGATTGATTTAGAGCATTAAATTATTCATCTTTTAAGCTTGTTTATGAGTAATTAACATATAAATTTCACATGCAAATTAATGGTTAAAAAGATCCCGAATATTTTCAAATCAACTAGATTTATGCAATGTTGTACTTATATTCAGTATTTGAAGACTTCATTCTGGATCGATCAGTACGATCCTCCTAGATCAATTTTAAACAAGTAAATTGCTTTAAAAACACTATACAACAATTCCTTAAAATTTAAATATAATACTAAAAAAATTTCATTGAAGGACAACATAATTTAGATCCATATGGGCTCCAATAGTATCTTTCATAGATCACATTTCTGAACATCTTTCTTATCATTTGGTTTGGTCACTTCATAGCTTTTATTTACAACCACATTGGAATTTCCCATTATCATTCATACCCCCCATATATCTAGTAGGGAACTCCCATGTCGATGAGTCATCCATTGACAATGAAGATAAGGGATTAGGTGACACAATGACAACTAGAGGAAGACTGAGTTGGGATACAATTCCACGCACCCGATAATTTAATGAACAAATTGCACATCTATTTCCAAATCACATGCAAGAGACCCTCATGAAGGCTTGATATTTCTTTGAACATGAGACTTCATTAATGTCAAAATATTGTTGTGGGGAAGGGATCCCACTCATTTTTATTGAACAACCCTTCATCCATTAAGACTCCAATGCCTAGTAGTTGACCTCACCATTTTACGTCCCTAGGACCTAATAGAAGGAGATTGGTTTGAACTGATGACACAAGTCAGACATCCTTTGAGTAATGTGTGAAAGATTGAAATGATTAAATGTGGTTTATAAAAACAACACTCTAATAACAATTGTCGAGTCTCCTACCACCATGATCTAAGATACCTTTTCTCTAAAGAGATAGATAATCCTTGAAAAGGAGTTATATCTTTTCCTCATGATACCCCTTCGCATAACCTAACCTAACCCTAAGCATAAACACTGTTTTTTTTTTCATTGAAATCATATATACCCGTTCCCACCTTGGCACCCGGTACTCCTTACATATTATCACTTTTTGAATATATATCACAATGGATAATAAAATCGTACAGTAAAACAATATATCCATTTAAACTAAAAAAACTAGTGTACCATGGTTCTTGTAAAACAATAATGTCGATCACAACAAAAGGCATTATTGTGGCTACTTTGACTCTTGCTTGTGAAACATCATGGTATGACGGGGTGTAGACATTATTACGTCATATTGCATCCACTCTCAATAATAATAATTTTTTGAGGTGAATGGTGTATAATATTAGTGTGTTACAATGGTATATGCATGTGTTTGTGTTAGATATGAAATATATTGACCATAGAAGTGAGTGTTTTAAAATTTCTGACACATATTATTATTAGAAAAGAGAAGGAGGATTGTGTTAACCAGTTTTTTATCTTGACATTTCGAGTCAACTAGATCATTCGTTTGAGACATCTTTCTTCTAAAGATGAGCCCATCTAGTTGGATTGAAACGTCGAGATAAAAATTTGGTTAACGTGGTCTTCCTTTTTTCTAAATCTTCACTGTGTAGAATTCATGAATAACATATTATTTTTTGTTTAAGTCTACCACAAATATTTTGGTTTTTTGTTTTACACATCTTTGCGTTAAGGGGCACTTTCTACAACCTAGTATGAGCGAGAAGTGTAATTTCGTGCTCAATGTGGAGGTAACACATCACACTTGAATAAAATAATAAAATATTAAATAAATAAAAACTTTACAATGTCATCACTAACCTAAACTTGAAAAGCAAAGAGATATATATTCTAATTAATTAAAACTTAAAAAATTAATGATACTTTTGGTATGCAATATGAGAGATGAACATCATTAAACCATGATTTACATAATTGAACACATACCAGAGATTATCATATTAAACCAATATATATTCATCTTAACTAGTGATCTACCAAAATCCCATAAAGATAAAATCTCTTCAGATGCAAACTTTTCTCAAATTTTGCACATGAAAGTTTTGGATGTAAAGAAATTTGATCCATCTTTTCCATAGTTAAAATGCTTACTCTTTAAAAATGCAAACAACACTTTGTAATAGAGATGAATTTATTAAAAAAAAATTACTTATTTTTTTAATTAAATATGAATGATTAGTATGTTATCATTATTTTATGTACGAATATATCCACATCAACTAATTTAAAATATCATTGAATGTATAGATTTTCTTCTCTCTTCCTTTATTCTTAATAATAAAAAAATGGTATTCTACCATTTTTAAAAGCTTTCATTTTGTTTATTCATTTGTTTTGTGTTTTTCGAATTTGTTTCCTTTATGAATATTGACATTTTTCCTATTTAAATATAATGTATTTTGGCATTCTATAATTTTTAAAAGGTTTCATTTTGTTTATTCATTCAAAGTTTTTATTTATTTTTATCATGTGGACTTCATTTAATGAATCTCTAGCATAGCACGTTCGTTCGTGGAATATGAAACAATACCCCTAATTTGAGTAAATATTGGAAAATACCTCCCAAAATTGTTTTTTAACCCCCTCCCAATATGCCTTCCCAATTTTAAAAAACCTTTATTTTCACTATATATTGTATGTATCCATTTTTTCATTTACATTTTTTTATACCCCTTTATATATCTACCTAGGATATTGACATGATACTCCTCTTATGACCCCACATGCATTCTACAATGCATCTTGCTTCTTTCGATGTATATTGTGGATGCACATTACTTCACCCACAATGCAATTACTCAATCACATATCATTATGATTTGTGGTACCTAATGGTCTAATGAAGAGATGAGAGATCACTTTTGTATGTCACTAGAACCAATGCACATAGTACAAAATTTAGATTCAATGTTGAAGGCTCCCAATTGCCGACTAAGCCTCTTGTGGGTTGGTTATACAAGCCCCCAGGAGACCATTGAGATAAATAAGTTGTTTAGCAACAGAAAAATTCTATGACAATGATATAAGGGATGCATTAACAATTGTAGAATACCATTTATTTATGAGGGATATTTACAACCTTTACAAAAGTTAATTCCGCATCAAGAAAGGAGTTGTGCTTGAGAACCCTACCCGTGGTTGATTTCTTTGTTCTTGAATATAAAGCATAAGAATATCAAGACACCTTGAGACAGTGGCTCTTGGAATTTGACTTCGCACTCCTGCATCAACGATGTTGGAAACATAGCTTACAGGGGAACTGGGTGATCCATGCAGTAAGTGTCGCCCCCCAATCTTTAGGCCTAGGAATAATTGGTTATGTGCTCTTGCCTGAAGTTGGATAAGATGTTGGATCTCTACCAAATGTGATCCAGGGTTACCACCGTGCTGGTACACTTAGTTTACCTTAGGCTGACCCAAATGAAAAGAAGCTCGCCGTTTAGTTCGAAATGGAGATTGATGTGACCCAGATTGCAAATGTCTGTTGATTGTCTGCATATTGTTGATTTTCCACTTGGCTTTGGGCATGAGTTTGGGACAATGTTCAAATATGGGTTTGACCTTGGCCAGGAGCCCGATTTTGAAGAATAACTAGTAATGGATGACCATTTTCCTTATTGTCAACAAAGAAGTACATCATAAATTAACAGATTCAATAGAAACAAACTATTTGCCTGATTGCAAAGTGGTAAAATTCAAATTCAGACTAGCAGCTGATTCCCATTTTTGTATTGATAGGAATATTCTAAAAAATAACTCAACAGTAAAAATTATAAAGGGCACATGCAAAGAAGTAAAAACAATGTTGCAAATATCTTCTGATGAGGCAAGGATCTGGAAGAATTTTTTTGAAAATCTCGGGAAAAAATGGGGAAATAGCAGCAAAACATAAAACAAAACAAAATACATTACCACAAATAATCACATTAATCTAAAGCAACAACAACATCAAATTATCACATTACCACATAAACATGAAAAGGAAAATGATATAGGAAAAGATCAAACTATAACCCAAAAAAATCAGACTTTATAATCAAAATTACCACACTCTCACAATTATTCAGTCAAGTAGCAATGTATATCACAATCTTTTCAAAATATCAGACGTGACAATATATTCAAATACATAAAAAGTTTCCAAATTGTTGGGCAGTGTATCAACAAGGTGAAAAACTCATGAAATATGTCCTATGTCACAATATATCAAGAATATATTTTGATATTAACTAAGAATGATAGAAGGCACATGAACATCAATAGAAAATCCATGCTACGTATACACTACTTAGTTTGCAAAGGCTTATATATTGGAGGAGACTACTCTTCCGTTTTATCTGGAGTCTATGATCTTCAAAGCAGAGGCAAGCTTTCAATGTTCTTATCTAATGATAACTCTTAAATACATACTAGCAAGCATAACATACCGTTGTTAAAGGAGACAATACACATACAATACCATCAAACAAGTTTTCAAGACTTCACAATATTTACCTTTAAAATGCTACCTTAATTGGAAAAGCAATGCATTTGCCATGAAAATTAGGACACCTTGAGGAGGAGCATCAACAACAGTGGTGTTGGGTGTAGCGTGTGAGATTTATAGCAATGAAAAATGATGCTTTTTGTTCTTCCAAAGCATAAATAAGTCTCAAATAATAATTTATTTGCAACAGGACATAACGAAGGAAAATCTGTTTGGTTCATATGGTCACGTACTTGATTTTAATAATATTTTGCACAATAATTGTGAGGGAATTCTGATTCAGCTGTAAAAAAAAAGAGGGCCTTAGCTGCAAACCAAAGCTGAACATGAAGCTAAGAACTCTCGATAACCAGTGCACACTTTGACCAATAGCTAAAATTTGAAAAAAAAAATTGTCCAAAATTCTTTGGTTGTATCTATGTTAGATGTAATGCCAGGGAACTTGTCAAAGTTAAATTGATGCAAAATGAAGAAATCATGGACAAATGGTAATATTTCTTGGAAAAATAAGAGATGGATACAACAAAATTCTTCAAGTTAGATATGAGATAAATGATTCTATTGAGCGGCTGCAGAGGGTCTTAGACTTGCTAGCTTAGAACTCAAAACTATTGATTGTTAAATAGAAAAATTTTCACCAAGCAAAGGCTCTATTATAGGGGTTGGGACACAGAAATGTCCATTTTTCATCCACTTTATCTTCCACTATTCCTCACATTTCATCGTCCCATTAACCTTTTATCATACCATTTCCATACATATAGGTGGGTTTCACCTTATTATTTCCACTTTATTTATTTTTAGTATTATAAGTGAATTTAGGATTAAATATTAGAAAATTAACATGTTTTTCACTAATATCTGAAAGTATGGATGAGCTTTGTAATGTGTAGGAATATGCGAAGGATTAATTCAAAGAAAAGACTTCACGTATATCTCCTCCACCGTTTCAAGGAAATAGTTATGCAAAGAATATTCCAAGGAGAAGATCATGGAGATTTGGTTGAGAGACATGTGGAGAATTTGTGAGAGATATGTGGAGGATTTGAAGGGATCATATCTTGTAATAATAGGAAAGTAATTGAGTAAATAGTGGATCTCTCATTATGAGATGGTTATTTCCTTCATGTATAAAAGAGAGTGCTCTCTCTTCATTTCAATAATCTTAAATCTTAAATCCTATATTATCTTAGAATATCTTAGATTTTAGATTATCTTAGAGAATAGTAGATTTTAGAAGTTAGTCTTGACTTTGTAATATGGAGAAGGGAATTCTTAGTTTTTGTTCATAATTTTATGTTTGATGCTTTCATGATTTATGATTGATTCTTGTGATGTAAATTAAGATTGCTTTATTGTTAATGTGAGCTCACATGTGTTGTCTTGTTGCTCTTCATATGTTGTCTTTCTTTTATGCAATTTACTTTCAGCCATGTGTTTCATCTTCCTGCATTAGATTAGCAATTGCGTGTTTCAGCTTAAGGGGGTTTAGATTAGATTAGTCTTATTTCCACGGGGGGTTAGATTGGCTTAATTTCACTTCAGTCTTGCATATAATTTGCAGGTGCTTCGTAAGCCTACGAACCTCGGATTGAGAAATTAAATGGTTGGGCAATTACTACAATGGAATTAAAACGACATTAATTCGGCCCAACATTTTGGCGTCGTTACCGTGGAAGCACGATGGATTGAAGTTTAGTTTGATTTCCTGCAAGCATACACTAGAGTGTGAGTTTCAATTTCTGCAATGAGTGAATTTAAATTTCTGCAAAGAGTGTTTCAATTCTGCAAGTGTGAATTTCAGTTTTAGCAAGTGTGTTTTCTCGCAACTATGAAGAGTAATTCTTTTTCTTGTACAGAGTGTTTTTTTTAATTTGTTTCAGCAAGAGTGTTTATTTAATTTTTTTATAGATTTGAGTGTTGTAAGAATCCCTTTTTCAAAATGATTTAACAATGATTTTAAGCTTGGAACAGCTCACTCAGACCCCTACGAAAGTAGGGATCTCCTCTTCTCTTGAAAATGAGATCCTGACAGTAGCCGAGATATTAACTACTTCTCCAGAAACAGATGAAGAATCCTGCACATCTGATGACAAATAATCATGCGAATAGGAGATTGAGGAGGACCACAAGGAGTTGCAGCATGATATGAGGAGTGAAAACTATGCATACGAAATCCCTATTGAACGTTGGTTTCAAGCGAGTATGAGGTTAGAACAATTTAGTTTTTCTTTTTATTTAGTTAGATCACAGCCACAACAATTAAATTCGTTCATCTTTGTATATTTCCATTTTTCATTCACAGAATTGAAAGATAATATATTCCTATTACTGTTGCGTGTATGGCTACACTGGCTATTTGATTACACGTAATTGTTTTCTAGTTCCCAATTAGCATAGAGTAGGTAGGATTTTATTTTCAGTTTTTACTTTCACTTAGAATAAGTATGCTCTCTTCCGCGCTTCGTGCGATTGCAAGGATCAGAAAGTAGGATGTTTTCTAAAATTTTCAGGAATGAATAATTAATGTTTTGCAACATGCTTAATTGATTTCATCTTTATTTTGCAATTCATTATCTCCATTTGCTTAAAAAAAAAATCAATTTGTACAATAAAACTAGTTTGCAATTTCATTTTTAAGTTGAACAAATGCTGAAAATACAATGCTGAAAAGCAGCTACAACTCCAAGCTGAAACAACGCAAATCTATTGCATTTTTTTCGCATTTTCGCTTGTTAAAATTCGCTAAAACGCAGTCAGGACAATCCTATTTTTAGGGACCATAATGGCTTAGTTTTAAAACCTGTTTCTATCCAAAGTATCCCTTCAAGTATAATTTCCAATCCAATTTGAATTCTTCAATTTGGTTCTAAAACGAAAAAGATATGGTCAAAATACTGACTGGGGGTGGAGTAGGCAGCTCAAGAACATAATTGGGACAGTCACGTTTTGGGAGACCTAATGGATAAATTATAAAAACATGTTTCTAATGCATAATATCTTATCAATATATTTTACAACACAATTTTAATCATTCAATTTTGATATCGTGCGAAGGAGATATGCCCAAAATACTAACTACCTATCCTAAAATCTGCACTCTAAAAACTCTGCTTTCTCAGCTGTTCATTGGAATATTTGACCCATCAATTCTTCTTGTATTAAATTTTTTTTTCTATTGGAGGTACCTAGATGAATCTATTTTCATCTCCAATTGGAATCACATCAATCCATCTTTTAACGAAAAAGTTGTACTCAAAATAGTGACCGTTGGTCTAGGCTGAAACTCACAAACAACATTAGGATGCAAGATGTTATTCAGATTATATGACATACCATACCATATAATTTTTAAAACCTGTTTCTACATGAAGTATCCCTATGAATCCACTTTCTTTTGGCTTTGAAATCATTCAAATCGAGCATGAAACAAAGAAGTTATTATCAAAACACTGTCGGGTAGTCTACGCCGGCCCAACATGCATCCTAGATAAGAACACCTTGACTCACGTCTCTATTTGCGGGCATATGGAAACGAATTTTGAAAATATAAGACATGGGTTTTGTGCGTAACATCCTCGTTTACCTGACTGTCAAGGAAATCACCAAACAAAGCTAGGATTTGCGATATACAGTTGGTTCTTTAGGAGGATATTTTCTAGATTTACTGTTGCCGTCAATTCCAAGCAGCTGAAACAATAAACTCCATTGCTGTGACAATAAAGGTTGAACATAGTTATGTGAAGGCTGAACATTGTTCTGTGAAGATTGAACATAGTTTTATGAAGTTTGAACATAGTTTTGCGAAGGCTGAACAAAGGATGAACAAAGGCTGAACAAAGCTCAGAAAAATGGCTAAACAAAGAAAAAGCTAAACATAGTTTCATGAAGGTTGAACATAGTTTTGTGAAGGCTGAACATAATTTTGCGAAGGCTGAACAAAGGCTGAAAAAAACTCAGAAAAAGGGCTGAACAAAGCTCAGAAAAAGGGCTGATCTTTCTCTGGAAAAACTATTTATAACACACATAACAAGCTTCGATCTAAAAATTAAAATTCAATGATGAATGTCTCTCTGTATGAATATGTGTTGGATCTATGCATTTAGTTTTCATAGTCATGTGTGCATTAAATAATGATTGAAAACGTTCATTGCCATTTTGAAATTGGCTAACTCTTTTTGTGCACAGGATGGTAAAAGGAAATAATAAAATCTCTACGATTTGGCTTTGTTCACTACCAACGATTTTATTTCCCATCAACTCAAATAAAAAAATATGGAGATTCCAAGCATTTTTAATATTTTTCCGTTTTACATGAAAACAAGCACAGATTTGATTTTGATTGTCTTTTCTCTTCCAAGCGTCTTTAAAAAAACATTGGAAAATTTGGATTCAGGGCACGAGATCGACATTGGAGCTTCCTGTTGCCAGTATATTGAAATCCTCGTGCCTAATGATGCATATTTTTTTTTTAGGATTGATTTTCTGTTACAGGATGTTCGAAAGTTTAGAAATGGGAAAGAGAAACGAAGATGATTAAGCATCACCGGAACCCCCTAACTATCATCGATTTGTGGTAAGAATAATATTATAGTCTGAAACGTTGCCGCAACCAACAACACTGCACAGACAAAACCAACTCGGGCACCTTCAGGCACTTCTATCGACTAAGAAAAATAAGCGTGTGGCTGCATACGGTCACGTAAACATCATAACTTCACATGCATAAAAGCCAACTGACAGAAAATTCAAATTTGCAATTATCTATAAGTCTGTATTAAATAATGAGATGTTGTGTATGCCAATTAATAAAGAGAAGACATGAGAATAGCGAGCCACAAGAATGAATTTGAACTTCTTATATTATTTTTTTTGCTTGTGAGGTTTGACAGTGCAGCATATGAATTTACAGTAAAGGTCTAAGAAACACATCCACGATTAGCTCTAGAGGCTCGAGACAATCATCTATTATGGAGTGGAGCAGTCGTTCACCAACAGCAGGAGAAGATCGATACTTATGTGGCAGGTATGCATATATTTTATATTAACGTTGATTTATGATCTAACGGGAGTTGCAGGCGCTGTCGCAGCTGGTTGTTCCAGGCACTGTCGCAGCTGGCTGTTGCAACCAGTTGTTGCAGCCGCTATTGCAGTTGGCTATTGTAGCTGGTTGTTGCAACTAGTTGTTGCAACTGGATGTTGCAGCTAGGTGTTGCAGGCGTTGTCGCAGTTGGTTGTTGCATCCGGTTGTCGCATCTAGGTGGTGTTGCAGCTAGCTGTTATAGCTATTAAAATTTTAAAATTTTGATTGTTTTGTTCAATGTCGAGACATGAATGCCCATGAATGCATATACGAATAAATTTAATTTTTAGTATTTTTGACCTTTTTTCTTTATTTTTGCATTTATTTTATTTTGGTGTGTTGTAAAAATAAAACAAAAATAAGAAAAATATATAAAATTATAAAAATTATTTCTTTTGTTTTACATTTTGCAAAAGAAAAAGAAAAATTAAAAAAATATATATATATATATATTTGTAAATGAACTTTCTTACATTCCCGAAAACAATACAAATGCATGAATTTTACTCTCTATGATACTTTGTTTTCTTCAAGTCACTTTGACAGCACACAAAGACAAAGGAAAAAATGCACTTTATTTTTGAAATTCAATTCGCTCGCCTTCATACTAATTCCTGCATTTTACAATAATCTCACAAGTTTGATTGCAGGTTTAGTACTATCATTTTTCAAGTTCGAAGATCGTTAATTTTGCTGTTGAAGTGATTTGTCATGAATCACAAATTGTTTAAAAGCATGCCTCGTTGACAATGTTTCCAGGATATTTGATTTTTAAATCAATAAAAGTGCAATAAACCAATTTTCTCACAGCGTGAAAAGTTTCTTGTGTGTTGCAGCCGGCTGTTGCAGCTAGGCTTGTTGCAGCTAGTTGTCGCGCAGTTGGCTGTCACAACTATGTGGTGTTGCAGTTGGATTTTTGCATCTAGTTGTCGCGTAGCTGGCCGTCACCGCTGTGTGTCGTCGCCCTTGCTGTCGGAACTGGCTGGGTTGCTACAAATATGATCAGATGAAACTAGCATGGGAAATAGGTAATTTTCTTTGCAACTTATGTACTTCTTTCTACATGATATGTTTTCTTTTACGAACTTCTCACAATTTTTATGCTAGGTTGCATGAGGACATGCAACCGGATCAGTTGGAGAGGGAGAACTATATTTAGTACATATCCACTAATAAGTTTTCATGCAGGATTTTGTACTAAAGTTTTTTTCAGGTTTTAGAGACAGTCGCATTTTGTTGCTAAAGTGACTTTTCAAAGAAACACAAAATTTTAAGAAAATGCTTTGACAGACAGCCTAAAGGAGTTGTTACTCATGACGTTTGTTGATAAACATCATAACATTGGTTGTTACACAGAAACCATCTGTAAACTCATTTGCGTCATGAATGCTTATCCATATTTCTCCTTCAGAGCACCTTCAACATCCACGTCTTGAAGTCCACTTTCCATCGCTTTATCTATCATGACTTCACACATGCCTATCTTTCTGAGTTGCATACATCCCTTTATATTTTTCAGTTCATCTTTCCCTCTTTTTCCTTTCCAGTTTTCCTTCTAAATAAAACTAGCTCCCTTTCCATGACTACATAGCCTTGCCATATCCACTGCTTGATTGTGAGATATTTTCACTTATAGTCCTACCAATGTTTTTATACCAACTTGTGTTGACTGATGTGGGATTCCTTAAGGCCCACCTTTCAACAAGTCTTGCCCCATCAACCTCAGCACCTCATCTGGGATAAAGACTAGAGTTCGATTTGAGTACCTGGAGGCTTGCATGCCTTAATGGAAAGTTCTCTTGCTGACAATCATGGGAATTCATCAATGTCCCTTGATCGTCATATCTTGCAAGTGGCTCGACATCAACACATCTATTCGCACTTTGCAAGATGTACTTGGGTATTTTGGCACTCATTGACATCACTGGTGAGTTGCCTCGCATTGGTTAATGACATTCATCAATGGTCGATAATCTAATGATTTCTCTTCATGCTCAACCTTGACACATACGTTTGCATGATTAGGATTGTACCATCAGGTTTTGTAGAGGGTGAAGACTATACATTCTTTCTCATGACTCCATCAGCAGTTGCAGAAACATGACTTTAGATCTATGAGTATACCACAGTTCCACTTTTTTCCTTCCACATTTTCCATTATTTATCAGCAACAGTTCAGATTCCTCCACTTCACATTACAACAGTTCCAGCAGTTACAGCTACAACATCATTTACAGTTACATTTTTATCCTGCAACTGTGACATATTTTCCATTATTTATCAGTAGTAGTTCATATTCCTCCACTTCACATTACAGCAGTTCCAGCTGCAGCATCATTTACAGTTACATTTTTATCCTGCAGCCGTGACATATTTTCCATGATTTAGCAGCAGCAGTTCCGATTCCTTCATTGCCCATGATCTAGCAGTTACAACCTCAGTAGCAATGACACATTCCACGATCCAGCGGCATCAGCTACATTCTCGTTGCATTGTTCATCTACTTTTTGGGTAAGTGTGGGTATGTTGTTTTCTAAACTTTAATCATGCAATTCCTTACATTCTAGAAATGAATAATTTGGAAAATTCCCTCACCATGCTCCATTTCTTTCACAGCCCATGCTAGGTTGCATGAGGACATGCAACCACATCAATTGGGGAGGGGGAACTATATTCAATACATACTCACTACTATCATTCGATTCTTTTCACCACCATCACCCATTTTTCATCTCATTTACCATTCATGAGAATTTCTTTTCCAACAAATCCTCTATTGCACTTTGCTTCATACACATTGATATACATATTGGCATGATTCATAAAGATAAAGAAAATACTTTCTTATGCACGATGATGCTTTCTATGCACATTAATAGCTTATCATTTTCAATGAGTGTATGGTTAAATTATTATGCAGCTAGAAAATAGATGACGAAGTGAATGTTGTTAACACAAGAACCAACATTCTTTGCATTCATGGTTGTCAGACAAGAACCAACCATAAGGAAAATGTCAGCTGTTACTCATGCATTTCACATCATGAAATGAATGTTGTTAACACAAGAACCAACATTCTTTATATTCATGGTTGTCACACAAGAACCAACCATAAGGAAATGGCAGTTGTTACTCATGTATTTCACACCCCAGAAATATTCATTGTTAAAAAGACATCATCAATCAAATCCAAAGTTTAGATGCCAAAAGTTCTTGAGAAGAGCCATACACGGTTCCATGAGGACATGCAACAAGTTCAGTTGGGGAGTATGTTGGAATGCATAAATGTCCATTTTTCATCCACTTTATCTTCCGCTATTCCTCACATTTCATCGTCCCATTAACCTTTTATCATACCATTTCCATACATATATGTCGGTTTCACCTTATTATTTCCACTTTATTTATTTTTAGTATTACAAGTGAATTTATGATTAAATATTAGAAAACTAACATGTTTTTCACTAATATCTCAAAGTACGGATGAGCTTTGTAATGTGTAGGAATATGTGAAGGATTAATTCAAAGAAAAGACTTCACATATATCTCCTCCACCATTTCAAGGACATAGTTATGCAATGAATATTCCAAGGAGAAGATCATGGAGATTTGGTTGAGAGACATGGAGAATTTATGAGAGATATGTGGAGGAGTTGAAGGGATCATATCTTGTATTAATAGGAAAGTAGTTGAGTAAATAGTGGATCTCTCATTATGAGATGGTTATTTCCTTCATGTATAAAAGAGAGTGCTCTCTCTTCATTTCAATAATCTTAAATCTTAAATCCTAGATTATCTTAGAATATCTTAGATCTTAGATTATCTTAGAGAATAGTAGATTGTAGAAGTTAGTCTTGACTTTGTAATATGGAGAAGGGAATTCTTAGTTTTTGTTCATAATCTTATGTTTGATGCTTTCATGATTTGTGATTGATTCTTGTGATGTAAATTAAGATTGCTTTATTGTTAATGTGAGATCACATGTGTTGTCTTGTTGCTCTTCATATGTTGTCTTTCTTTTATGCAATTTAATTTCAGCCGTGTTTCATCTTCCTGCATTAGATTAGCAATTGTGTGTTTCAGCTTAAGGGGGGTTAGATTAGATTAGTCTTATTTTCACGGGGGGTTAGATTAGCTTAATTTCATTTTAGTCTTGCATATACTTTGCAGGTGCTTTGTAATCCTACGAACCTCGGATTGACAAATTAAATGGATGGGCAATTACTACAACAGAATTAAAATGACATTAATTCGGCCCAACAATAGGATCCAACTAGAAATAAAATAAAACAAGAATCTTTGGTTGTCTCAAATTTGTCACATTTGGACTCTACAAAGACTCGACTCAAAAATATATCTAATGATGTTTTCAATGCATAGATACAGGGGTGGACCACAAAAGAGTAAAACCATAAAGAATGCATTTAATAATATTTCAACAGTAAAACCTCCTTTAGAAATAGAATTCACTAATTCATGAGTAGAATGATAAGCGAGAGAAAAATGAAAGTCTAAAGAGGATCCACCATCCTTATCAACGACCATGAACTTGCCCATTTTGGGCTAAATAATGTCCCTAGAGAATGGCATGTACTAAGAATGCCGAGGAAGGAAAACACTCTAACCAACTTCAAAGTTAGAACAGGAGACATCATATATATCAACGACCATGGATGTGTCAATCTTGAGCCCAAGAATGTCCTCCGAACAATGGCCAAAACTTAATGATTTTGTGATCATAGAAGGGAGGATTTGGGAATCCCTTGATGTAAATATCTTGGCATCGAGGGCCAACCAATTTCAAAGGAGAAAAACCTGGGGATGTCAATTTGTCCACTAGATCTATGTTGAGATCCTGCTCAACCAATTGCAGGTTTGATCACATCACCTATGGGTTGAGACCAATGTTACCAAAATCAGAATAAACAATAAATTGGCAAGGCAAAAGAGTCAATTTTTTTAATCGGATTAGGAAAAAATCAACAAATACAAAAAATTAAATGTATACACATTTTTAATTAAAAAAAAGCAATTTTCATTGATATTCAAAGTAGCCATGTTCATAAACTGCAAGATATCAATAGATTCCGAAAATATATCAATTCTCATCCATAACATGAGTCCATATAGATAAATCATTGTCTATATTGGTATCCTATTCATCAATAGCAATTGTACCCCCTCCTCTAGGCTCTAACTATTGCCTCTACCTCGAATCTTGAGGTTGATCCTCCAAAGACATTAGTCAACACCCTACAATTTTGATGAAACTGGTCACATGCACAACAATGCTTCTAGTGAAGATGATTTGAGACGCGGCAAACAAACATGCATCCTCCCTGAGATCTGTTCCTTGACTACCAGGCTCTACATGCACTTAACTAAACTGAGCTAGGATACATGCACCTTACCTAACTAATGCATGCAAACTTAAATTAGAAACTTAAAGCATGCAAATTCTAACTAAAGCAAAACCAAAAATAGATATGAACTGCTAAATATAAATGGCATCTAAATGGGATCTAAATTGAGGATGGCGCACACATGCAAAACTGGATCTAAAATGAGGATATTAGATGCATGCATGCACCCTCTATTTCTCTATCCATAAATTCTCTCGTTCCCTCATTACCACTGTAAAACATTGTAGGAGGGTTGTAGGGAACTGTTGTACTGTTGTACAAAAATTTGTTGGAGGAGGGTTATTAATTTGTCACAGTGGTCTAGGGACTGAAAACACAGTCTCACAAAGAATTCAGAAAATTAAGCATAAAATTGGCAAAATGGTGCTACAAAATGAGTAGCATCTTTGTATAATCAAATGAATGAATGATAGTACAATACAATGATCATGCAAGATGCATGAATGCCAACACAATTCGAATTCCCAAGGAGGTCATTCGAATTGAATGAATGGGTGTAGCTTAACTGAATGTAAGCCACAATAAACACACCTATTTAACCCACTGATCAAGTCCAGATTGACTCAAATGAGTCCTAACTGTAGTCGGAGTGCAATGGATGACTGACTCTAACTAAAAGTAGCTCAGACACATGTCACTGCATGCCAACCAACAAGTGGTAGCACATCATTAACTCCAATGAACCCCAATGATGTTAACTAAAGTCAAATTGGTCATCAAAGGTGGTTGGAGGTGCCCTAGTTGACTCCAGTTCATAAATATTAATTAAATAATCAATATAATGAATGGAGGCACCTTCACCACTTAGCTTAACTAATTGTAACAATCAATTAGCAATTAGGTGCATTTATGACACTCATATCACCCCCAGAATGCTCCCTGTTTGAAGGAGGAAACCAAGTTATCCTTCTCGAATGAAGGAGAAGGCTTAGTTGGCCTCCTTGACTGAAGGTAGGCATGGGTGTTCTCATCTGATTCCTATTAAGTCAATAAAACTTAGGACAGCGGTTTAATAAGGCCAAATTGACCAAATTAAGTGTGCATGTTGGGTAAATGTCTCCAACACCCCCCCTTAAGCTATACTCAGGAGAAGTAAAAATAAAGTGCATGAAATTCTAGGGCCCTGGAAACAAAGGCCATAGGTCACCCTGTACAATAAAGTAACGGCTTGATATAACCAAGGAAACGGGAAAAACCTCATGGGAAAAATACCCCCCTCAAACTAAGCAGTAAATCATGAAATTTTGGTTCTTTTATGTAGCAGCATCCTGAGACTATGCATGTGAACCTCTGAATCCAAACTAAATGAATATTTTTGGAGGAATCTTTCTCTTTGGAAGAAGAAGAATGTGCTCAAATGAATCAGGAACATAGACAGCTGCAGGATGAAAATTGGACCCATGTAGAGCAATTGAAATCAACTGATAAGAGAACAAAAGTGCTTGAGGATTCGAACCATGTGTGGAACACTCAAGAAACTAATATGTTGCAGCCTTGAACAGCAAACCATGAGTGGTAAAATCAGCCCCAACTCTTAGGAGCAAGTGTCCAAGTAGATGCAGAATGTCTTCCTCTTTACTAGTTTTGTGAGGAGATGAGCATGTGATGAAAGGTAGAGAAGCCCTAGGACTGTGGAGAGTGAATGCTTGAGCTCCATAATATGATATAGCTTCAGAAATAGCTAATGATTTACAAAATAAAATATCAGCAACCTCATAATAGGAAAATAACACCAAATCCCCAGCAGAAAATTTGAAGAAGAATTGCGGTACTTGTTTTTTCACACCGAAATCGGTGAGAGCAGCTTCAAGCAGTACTGAAAGCTCTTGGATTTTAAAATTTGAACCAAAATATCAGATAAGAAATTAAATCAGATCCAAATAGGTTCACAATAGATCCAAAACTGTGAAATGAAATCAAATCCCCAACAACAATTTCGAAGGAGACTTGCGGTACTTGTTTCTTCACACCGTTGATGAGAACATCTACATGCGGTATTGAAGGTTTATGAACCTGAAATTTTGAACCAAGCAATATCATATCAGATCCAAATAAGATCATATCATATCCAATAAGGTTCAATATCAGATCCAAAAGTATGGTCAACCGAGACGGTGGATGCACAGTTATCTTTTTCATGTAGGCATGCTTAGGGTGGAAGCACTTCCCGCAATATGAACACTTGACTTTTTCCTTTCCATGATGCCCTTTGTTTTTGTTCTTCTTCGAGCTGAAAGGATCTTCATGCTGTTGGTTTTGAACTTTAGGATTAGGATCTTTGAATTTGGTTTTTGGGTTCTTCTGCTGCTTTCCTTTACCATTCAGATATTTGGACCCCGGGACATAGAGGGTTTGATCACGGGAGGATCTGATGATTCCCATATGGACAAGCTTATCATGTTCACTTGTTAGGGACTCAATGAAGGAATTGAGTGAAGGAATCTTCCATCGAGGGGTTGTGATATTCCCCACACGAAATGTAGAGACAAACAACGAATAATCAGCTCCAAGTTTGGAGAGAATGGCGAGGGTGGGCTGATCATCCTCCTTCTCCACCTTACATTGCTTCAACAGTAAGACAATATGCTTAAAATTTGTGAAAAAATCATTTAAGGTCTCGAAATTGGAAGTTTGGAGAGACATCAACTCATTTTCAAGCTGGTAAACTCTCAAATCATCCTGTTTTCCATACAGGGTGTCCAATTTGTCCCAAATTTCCTTTGGAGTCTTCAATCCCGAGAGATGGAAAAGAAGATCCCAGGAAATAGAGAGGCAAACGAATTTGAATGCTTCATCTTTCTTGTTCAATAATATGGCTTTGTCTATCACATGAGTAGGCTCTTCTTCAGTGTCCATAGAGACTCGGTAGAGTCCTCTGGCACGTAGCTGGATCTCTGTGTCTCCCTTCCATGAGTGGAAATTGAACGAAGTCAAGAGTTTGATGGAAGAAGCAATCTCAAACTGCTGTAGCGAATGCTTTTCACCCGTTAAAACCTACAAATTACAACAAAAGGGGAACCATAAGGTCAAAAATCCCGCGCATTTTAGGATTTCATCACACCCAGCATAATTGATCAAGCAATCTTGATCAATCATTTCTTTACTTGGGGTATTAAGTGGTAAGCCTTGCCTTCTGGTGTAGTGCTGGAATTTTGAGCTTTTTCTCAATTTTTCATGCAAGATCTGTCAAAAACCATGTTTTTGAGAGATCTGAGCTTTGTCCCTCCATGAGCTCTGATACCATATTAATTTTTCACAGTGGTCTAGGGATTGAAAACACAGTCTCACAAAGAATTTAGACAATTAAACATAAAATTGGAAAAATGGTGCTACAAAATTAGTAGCAACTCTATATAATCAAATGAATGAATGATAGTACAATACAATGATCATGCAAGACGCATGAATTCCAAGACAATTCGAATTCCCAAGGAGGTCATTCGAATTGAATGAATGGGTGTAGCTTAACTGAATGTAAGCCACAATAAACACACCTAGTCAACCCACTGATCAAGTCCAGATTGACTCAACTGAGTCCTAACTGTAGTCGAAGTGCAATGGATGACTAATTCTAACTAAAAGTAGCTCAGACACATGTCACTGCATGCCAACCAACAAGTGGTAGTGCATCATTAACTCCAATGAACCCCGATAAGGTTAACTGAAGTCAAACTGGTCATCAGAGGTGGTTGGAGGTACCCTAGTTGACTCCAGTTCATAAATATTAATAAAAATAATCAATATAATTAATGGATGCACCTTCACCACTTAGCTTAACTAATTGTAATAATCAATTATTAATTAGGTGCATCTATGACACTCAGATCACCCCCAAAATGCTCCCTGTTTGAAGGAGGAAGCCTAGTTAGCTTCCCTGAATGAAGGAGAAGGCTTAGTTGGCCTCTTTGACTAAAGGTAGGTGTGGGTGTGCTCATGATGATGTCATAGTGTGCTCATTTGATGCCGATTAAGTTAAGAAAACTTAGGATAGTGGTTTAACAAGGCCAAATTGACCAAATTAAGTGTGCATGTTGGGTAAATGTCTCCAACAAGGGTTGCCTCACTACTGTATAGACCTACACATACGTCACCTCTACTTGCTTCTACCATTAATGGAACTTTGATATACACTTCTCGAGGTACTAAAAATCCCACACTCTATTCACATTGACCTATTACTTGGTCAATTGCAAACATTAGTAAATTATCTTATCTTGTATTATCTATGTCAAGGGTAGGGAATGATAGGTTGAGGTGGTCTAGTGGAATCATGTATCAAAGGGAACTATCTCATTAACATACTACAAATGTGCTTTTGACACTAATATCAATGGGGTGCTTAATTCCCCTAATGTATATGATTCACTAGCGGTTGTAGCTAGCACTTTTGATGTTTCTGAGGAGTTATCCAAACTACAATAGCCAGGTAAAGGTGACGTTCAAGCCATTTGTACCAGATAATCGGGAGCACTGGAAAGTTTTCAAAAAGATGTGCAGATAGTCTTCTTCATAAATAACATTGATGAGTTTGATGGAAACACTCTTGGTTTGGAGGATGAGATGGAGGGTTGTTCATTGCCAAATATGGATATTATGGAGGGAATGATCCTATTGCAAAAAAATTAATTGAGATATTGAAGGTGAGCTTAACTATAGAGTAAAGCATGTAGCCCCACGTGATTGTTCATTGTTATTCCTAATCTCTAGGAATAACTTGCTTCAAGATGTTTGTCAAGGCCAAAGAGAACCCCATCTAATCCTGCCACCTCTCAATGCACATTGACTTGTTGGAAAGAGAAGATTTCATAGGTTAAATTTTCACAAAAAGTATGTGGAGTTATAAAAGTTAAAGTTAGTACAATCTTAGCATTTAATCCCTAGTCTTGAAGAATTTCCAAAATGTGTAGGTTGTTGTGAATTGTGCATAACTTTTAATGACAAAGGCCTAGATTTAGTATAACTTGATACATTGGGAAGAAGATATTTCAGGTTGTCACAAGCTAGTTTTTTAAGGGATTTGGCATGATATTCTAGGAGATAATTTGTACAAGTTGGTCAAAAATTGCAAGTCACTATAATGTGCACTTTTATCTGATCCAAAATCGCTACTAATAGATCATTTTGGAAAAAGACATCTCAAGCTATATCTATTTGAATTTTAGGATATTTAGTGGGGAATGAACCAAGATACAAGTAGTACAAGGCTTTCCACTACTCCAATCCTAGAGAAAAACCATAAATACATATATCTTATATTATAAATAACCTTTGATTGCAATATCCAAATCAGGTGATTCAAAAGGTCTCTAGGAGACACCCAAAGTAAGAATATTCAATCAAAATCTATGTTATTTTAGATCAATGGTTAGAGAAAATTGAGATTTCAAGATTGAGATCCTGAAATGGCAATTTTTTGCTGGTAACTCTAACATGTGATGAATACTATGTATATCTTAGCTCAAAGAATAGATTGATGCAGGACTTGAAGCATTATGAAGTAAATCCAGTACTATATGATTACATAGTTTCAACTTCTGATTAAGCAAAAAGTAAGTAACTTCTATTGACATTAACTTTCAATAATGGTCATATGTACTTTACAAATGACAAAGATAGATCCCATATTTACAAAAGAAATTAATAGGCTAGTGTGGAAGAATTTTAATATTCGTGTAGGTCCCATTATACTACATGATTTGATTTTCCTAGAAGGAGAAACATACAGGAAGTTAACACGTAAAGTATGAACATGGTGGACCACTTTTAACGAGATGTGAATTTTTCTAGACTCGGAATTTAAAACTATATTTCTTATAAAAGTGTTGAAATATCTTTGGAAATGATTAGAATTTTAAAACTATATTTCTTATAAAAGAGTTGAAATATCTTTGGAAATAATTAGAATTTGTCCTAATAAAAAAATCAGGGAAAGGGATGAAGAAAGATGTGCAAATTGTGAAACCATAACCAAAACCTTCTTAAAGATGCTAAGAAGTTTTAAAAACTCCAAAATACATGTCTAAAAAATATGTCACCAAAGATCATAGATGGCTAGGAGAGCTGGAGAAGCAATAGTAAACTCATAAAAAATAAGAAAAATACAGTCATAATGATGACTTCACCACATTGATGATTGAAATTCACATGATGTTGTTTTTTGTAAATGAAGACCTAAATATTATTCTATTTTATACTTCATTGATTCTCTAGTATAAAATATCTCCTAACAAATGAAGGATAATTGCAGAAGCTTTGCAATCAAAAAATTGAAGTCACTTGCACTATTGTTTAGCCCATTGGAAGTTGTAAATTTGTAAATAGCATGAGATATCATATATTAAAGCTTCCAATTATTTTATGATGCACATTTTTACCCTACATCAAAATTATGTTTAGGGTCTTAACCTTCAAGCTTAGATTTCGAGACAAGCTCTACAGAGTAGCACCCAAGTTCCACTTTTGACCATCTAGATATGGCATATAATAACTAAATATGCATTATTTCATAGGTCTGCAAAGTTTAAACATACACTCCAAGGTTGCATGGATCTGTGGTTACATGGCTACATTGAGTAAGAGTGCAGTGAGTACGTAACATGATCCCCAAAAACAGGGAATGCAAGTACAAGATTGTAGTTATAGCCTAATACCACATATAAATAAATGTATAGAATAAGGTTCAAAGACATTTGTTTTACATTTTCCAGTTCTGATTCAAAGACAAATGTGGTAGCTGACCTGATGATCCCCCCAGAAGGATCACTTTGACAACGAGGCTCGTTCTTGAGCTCCAATGCAAAGATTGTAGGGTCATCCCTGTATAATTATGTGATAAATATACATATATATGAGACTAATTTCATAAATATATAGATATATATCAATATGTTTATATGTAATATTATATATGCCATATCCAGATGTATAATATCCAAAAATAAATCTAAAACTGGAATATTTATTCTCATCCATATCATATTTGTGTTCTGGTAACTACAGCTCAAAACCTACATAAGTGCCATATGATAAACAAGTAATATCTAACATAAATGGAAAAACAACACTAATTCTTAGATCAGGGACATGAGAATTAGATGTGTCACTAAAGGCACAGAGAAAATTATAAAGTAAGCTTCCTATACTTTTCAATAGAACCAAACAAGGATAAAAAGGAAATCCAAATAACAAAAACCGTAAAAACCAAGCATGGAATATGCCATGTACATTTCTCCAAAGTACTTGATGTTGAAGTTTAAGGGTTAGAGGAGTTTTTAATTTGAGTAGTAAACTTTAGTGCATGAAAATATAAAATCAGATTCAGAATAGTATTGCTCTAATAAAATTTGAACTATAATAAACAAACATAATTTTCATCTCTTTCAACTTAAACCTCCATTATTCACTGCGTTAAAGATGGTCATTTAGAATCATCAAATTCCATGTACAGTAAAAACATGATAAAATAATGTGACAGTAGATATCAACAGTAAATAATCATAACCTATATTTGAATCAACCATATACTCATATTTTTTAGATTTGATCGTGTCACCGAAGGGACAAGTCAATCTAGACAAACAATTTATGTACATTGAGAGAGATCCAGAGAGGGTTAAAGAAAAAGCATACTGGCTACATACTGACCCAGAATTCTTAGTCAACAAGCACATTCATACCCAGTACATTCATGCTGGGTAAGGATGCAGTCACTTACTGCAGAGGCACACATGCATACTTTGCACAGTCATGCTTGAAAAAAAATAGTCCACCCATAAAGTGAAACTCAATGTCACATCGGGGAAGACCCCACAATCCACACAAGAAAACAGGCTCATGGTCATGCTAGGGAAGGACCTACAGTCCACCCGAGAAAAAAAATTACGGTCATGCTGGAGAAGGACACACAGTCCACCAAGAAAATAGATCATAGGCACGCTGGGGAAGGATCCACAGTCCACTCAAGAAAACAGATCACAATCATGTTGGTGAAGGACCCACAGTCCACTAAGAAATAGATCACGGTCACTTTGACCGACATTCCACCCAAGAAAATAGATCATGGTCATGCTGGAGAACGACCCATAGTCCACCAAGAAAACAAATCATGGTCATGGTGGGGAAGGACCCACATCCCACTCAAGAAAACAAATCACGGTCATGCTAGTGAAGGACCCACAGTCCACCAAGAAAGTTCCAAGAAACAAATCACGGTCACGTTGGTGAAGGACCCGTAGTCCACCAAGAAAGAGACTGACAGTTACACTGTGGAAGAACCCACAGTCTACCCAAGAAAAAAGCAACGGTCATGCTGGGGAAGGACCCACAATCCAACATAATCACGGTCACGCTGGTGCAAAGTGACCATGTGGAAGGTGTAATAAGGAAATCCCAGTCATGTGGGTGGTGCATCCAGAGATCACATGGAGCAAAAACAAAGATCACACAGAGGGAGAGAGCTTAGTCACGCTGGAGCAATAGACCACGAACTGGATCTGTCTCTCATGTTAAATTAAAAATTTAATTTATAATCTAGATACTCATTAAGATAGGGTATCAAAACATTAATAAACATAACCTATGGACCAAGTAAGATAAAGTATCACAAGTCAACCAATGGGGCCACAACAAAACAAACCACAAACCCACAAGGTCAAGGTGAACTATATAAGGTGGACAAGCAACTCCTTTATAGGACCAACAAGACCAATAATATTTTCTCTCTCTCAAGGTACATTATTTTATATATTTTTGTCATCACTATAAAAGATTCATTAGTTGTAGAAAGTAGAACAAAAAAAATAGCCATCAAAGCAACTACAAACCATCTCAAACTAGGACAAACAATGATAAACGATGACAAAATAGTGCTAGAAACAAAATAGTATTGTTTTAACTAGACAAGATAAGTTTAAATCATAATTTTCATATCTTTCAACTTTAATAGTCCCTAAGGTCCCCGTGTTAAAGTTGAAAATCATAGAAAGACAATAAATTACAACAGTATTAGATCTAACTCAAAGTACAAAGAAAACAAATACAATAACTGACTATGAGAGTTGAAATCTTCCTTATACTCATCTTAGAACACCCAATTAGTGCAGCAAAGACACCAGTCCACATAATTCTGAATGCATAGTGTTCATCTCTTTCAACTTTAACACTCCCAAAGGTCCACATTCAAGAGTATAAAAGTTGGAAGAGATGAAAATTATGCTTTGAACTTGTCTTTTCTCACTCTTGTCCAGTCATAACTGAAAATCATACAAAGACAACAAATAACATCAGAAGTAAATCTAACTCATATCTAACTCAAAGTACAAAGAAAACAAATAATATAAACCACTAGGAGAGTTGAAACCTTCCTTATACTTAACACTATTTTTTTAGATCAGATCTTGTCTATTAAGAGACAAGTCACTACAGGAACAAAGGATATACCTGAGAGAGAATAAATTCAGTTACCTAGTCGAAAAGCAAGGAATCCCTAATTACTGGAGCAGTAGAGAAAGGAATTCCCATTGTTTAAGCATGTTTAAGTGGACTGATATCTCTACTGCATTGTATGAGTGTTTGGGTCTTCTTAAAGTGAACCGTAAGGAAACCCCAATTACTGGAGCACCAGACCAAGAAACAACAATCCATAAAATATCAGGTAATGATGAAATTTCATGCACAAAATGTGCACAAACTAGATCTCTGTTTGTAGCCCATACAAATCCCGTGACTTTCTTACAACTTAGCACACTCAAACCATGCAACAGAGATATTAGACCACTCAAGTATGAAACCACGGGGGTGTTGCTCACTGACCAATACCATATCACGATAGTTCATATTGGGGGCTTAATAATTATAAAAAAACATTATATTGGGGTCATATTAAGGGTCTAGGGGTTTTTAATGGATTTAAAAAAAATTATAATATGTTGGGGATTTTATTATAAAATGGGGTGGAGTAGCAGCATGAGCGGGGTGTGGAGAAGTAATGCTAGCGAGGGAGTGCTAGCATTAGTACCAATCAAGGGTCAACATAAGATCAAGATTCAACCACTAAGGCGTCGCTGAAGGACTAATACTATATCATGTTTGTTCATATTGGGGGTTTAATTATTAAAAAAACCCAAAAAATTATATTGGGGGTTTTCAGTCGTGTTGGAGCATTGGGGTTCCAGGCTCATACTGCGCTATGGGAGCATCACAGGAACATAGGGTTTTCATGAGCTTTGAGGAGCATCGCACAAGAGGGAGAAGCTAGGGTTTTAAACCATGTTGGAGCATTGGGGTTCCAGGATCAGACTAAATTGTGGGTCATGATAAGATCAGGAGTCAATAAGAGGGTTCAAGAAGACGAAGGTGTCAAAATCGTGGTCAAACTATTATATTCTCTCTTAAGGTATCACCAAGGTATATAGTTCATAACTTACAAGTGTTCCAAACCACAACAGTACGTTTTATCATCACCGTATAAGGAAGGTCCATACCACATCCATACCCACTCCATACTACAATAGGTGCACAGTAGTGAGTTTTATAACAAGAGATTTCCACACCCTATCCATCTTTCGAATCAACAACAGTAACAATTTCCTAATGAGTTAATATACACTCCACACAAACATGATGAAATTAAAGAACACTTCCACTGGAAAATTTTAAGAGCTAAAACCCAGAACATCGAATGGACTATCAATATTTAAACTTGAAAATTTCTATGATTTCTCAACTTTGTTGTCAACTGCTAAACTATTACCATTAGCATTATTGCCAATAATATCTGAAAATACTTTTTTTCCAACTCCTATACAACATGAGACTAAAAAAGAGAGTGAAAAGAGATACCTTCGCTTTTAGTAATCATAAAAAACTTGGACTGTGCTATGCAACTTCCATGAGCTAATAACACAAAGTCAGCTAATAAGCTTTAAAAGCATAAGCAAAATTGAGGCAAAACTGCAAGGCTTGCTAAATAACGTGTAAATAACGAGCACATCAAAATTAAGTGTGAATTAAGTCTGAGTATCCCACTGCTTGTTCAATATTTTGGAAATGCATATTCATCCCTTAGGTTTTACATGCATCTTCAACAAAGAATTGATTGGTAGGTCCAAAAATTTATAGTTAGGGACGTCATCTTTTCGAGTAAATGTGCATAAAGCTTGAGCAATTCCTTCAAGACCTAGTAGACCATAGCTGCAAAAAGAGAAACAAGTATCCTTAGTTCAATCATTCTTTGGATTTGTGCTCAATAAATCTCACATAAACAATGTAAATCGATAGTTCACTTGCCCTACATTATAAATACATTTCTAGCTACATAATTTTAATTTAAATAAATCAATGCATTATAAAACCAAAAGTGAAGCCTTAGTAACTAAGAAATAAAGAACACTCAGCCCCTAATACCAACAGCTGAATTGGACCAAATAGAGACTAATTATTTTGAGAAGAATTGGAGTTTGCAATAGGATATGTAATGTAGAAAAACATTACTATAATGTAAACATGGAACACAACAGATCTGAATGGGATGACCCAAAAGTTACAATCAAGCTACTACAACCAACAATATACATATTTTGATAAGATGTTAAAAATATTTGAAGCTACACAATAAAGCATTTTCATTTTCTAGACTTAAATCCCTTCACTTGACGGTGCTAGAAATTTGCATAATTCTTCTTAGAATAATGATTCAGCTAAAGTTGTGAGATGGAAAAAAAGATTCGTAACTAGGGATACATTTCCAAAACCATATAGAACATGTCCTGGCATGGGAATATTGACTGAATCATGTGTCCATTATCTATATGAAAAAAGCTATTTAAAATGAATGCAATATATTTCATTATATAATTCTATCATGAATTGATGTTGTTAATTAGTTGAGTACCATTTTGGAGATGTCTTCCTCCATCTTTTCATCAATATTTCGGGAATTGTAGGTGCATCCCAGCTTAGGTGCAGCTATCCCCAACACTTTGTTTTTTCCTCTTTATTTATGTTACTATCAATATTTACAGTTGTGGTAATGTTTGTTTTGGTTACAGGGACATTGAACGAGCTATTAAAGCAGGTTTTAAATCTATTTGGTAGAAAAATGTCAATTGTAGAAGCTATAAATTTCTATTGTAAAGTCAAATTGAGATGATCTTTTTCTTGTTGGAAACTAATCTAAAAACCTTAAATTGAGCTATCACTTATTTTGTTAAAAAGTATATTCATAAGGATTTAAAACAAGGGATGTTGTAAGGGATTTCATAAAGCAACATTAAATTAGGCTAAGAGAATCAACTGACTTTTTTTTCTATTTGGCACAAAATTTCAGATCTAATTGCACACACAATATTAGCTTTAGATTCACACTGAAAAGTGAGACATTTAACTCAAGCTCATAAAAAAAACCTCTTCTCCAAGCTTCTATACATTTAAGTGCATGCAAATGTTTTATCTAGCAAAGTATGAATGCAACATAGAAAGAAGAATACACATAGTTGAGCCCCTCTTTGGTCCTCAACCTTTGGGGACAAATCTTCTCAATGGGAAGGGAATATTGTCACACTAGCCCTAACAACCTTCTAGATTGGCCACATTCATAACATCAAATACAATAAATTTTGGAGCCTATTCAACCCTCATTATGATACAGGGTATTGACATTTTATTTGTACTATCATAACCCTCTCTTGTGGATGGATATCAATAGTGAAATTTATATAAAAAAAGATCAACTCAGCTTCATGATTGACTGATTGTGTGAGGCCATTCGACCCTCATTAAATCATCATACCAATTTTAATTCGTCTTTCTCTAATTTGTAGGTTAATATTGTCATTTCACCAAATAGGACCCTATTTGGATAGTCATAAAACCTGAGTAAAGGAGTGTGTAAACCATAATAGACCTGCTACACTTGTTGTCTTTCCTTTTATAACACATAAATACAATTTTAATATTGTTTGGAGGTAATTAGGATTGTAACAGTGGTCTCAAATCTGCCTTCTGGACTCTTAGCTTTCTTGAAGATTTGTAACTCTGTTGTAGCCTTGAAACAAGATCTGTTATTATACTCTAACTTGGACAGTGATATAGTAGTGCATTTTTACAGTATCTGGTACATATGTTTGTGGACATTATATTGCTTTTCTGATTTCCAATTTTTTGCAAACTTATGTTCTTTTCTAAATCACAGGCTGATATGGCACTTTTCCTTGATTATCACCACCAGATATGAGCTTGTATTAGCTTATTGATATTCTATTCAACATTTATTTTCTATATTATAAGAAGGAGGAAAAGACCTTTTCTCTTACTACTGCTCCTACTTTTGCAAGAACATACTTTGTTTTAGCTTATAATCAATTCAGCTTCCTCCCCTTGAATAAGTGGTCTGATATCTTGGGTTTCATGTTGAGATTTTTTTATTGTTGTGTTTTCTATCTTTGAATCTGTGACAGTCAATCCATTGTCCATTTTTTGCTACATGTACTAATATTTTTTTTCAATAGAATTACAAAAAAAATATTTCATAAAAAAACAAAGAAACTGGAAGAGAAGCAAGAAAGAAGAATAACGGTCCACATAAGATTGTTGGAATATGGAAATTTAATAGCGAGCCCTATCAGAGAAGCCAAACAATATAGTGTCAACCACATCATCCAAGTTCCTGATCCATGCTAACTTAACATCAAATGAAAACCAGAACATATTTGATATAGTTGTAGATTGAAATTAGCAAAGCACACAACCCTAATCAATTTGATAGGAACCCAATTCAAGCAAAATCCACACAAACCCATTTAATACCAATGCAAGAACACAACCCTAACCAATTTTAATACAAATACAAATCTAGCACATAGACCCAAAGACACTTTATATAATTATGGAAGTATTGCAACATGCTTTCTAACACTTTGGCTGCCAAACATCCATAACTTATTAAGAGGTGGCCCAACTATATCACAATTATGGCATGTGACCTTCCATGTGAACAATAAGATGTAATTTGGAAAGCAATAACAAACACTTTCATTGAGAGGCCTGCAAAAGTTTTGAAATTACCTTTTATATAACTCTCACTAGAATGAGATCATGTATGCTTTAATTATCTTGCAAGGAAAGTGCAACATTGACTTCCTGCAAAAACATGAAAAAGAGAGAATTAATGACCTTGCTTGTAGAATTTTTGGAAAAATGAAACATGCCATCAAGTGAATACTTGTTAAAAAAGACATGAGTAGTTGTTGGCAGTTGATGCAAAGTAAAGTGGCCTTGAGGATGATCCATTTTACAGGCCTGATGCTCATCAATCCTGGTTGATATTTACTATTGTTGATATTTACTACTTCCGTTACTATTGTTGTTATTTGTGTGTACATATGTTATTTACTGCTGATATTCCATTTAAGAAAACATTTAGAAAATACATTTAAAGAAACACACATTAAGTAATATTACATTTAAGTATTGACTCGTAGCAAAAGAAAGTATATGAAAACTTTAACATGGGCATGGGCACCAAAATTTGACAAACAAAAACCGTTGTTTCATCCTTTTAAAAGTAATATTAAACATAATTGTTGAACTAGTCAACAATTCAAGAACACTCAAGAACCATGCTTCAATAATGCATAAATAAATATTTGATGATCGATAATTTCACATTGAGTTATCCCAACCGTTCGGCATTCGAACCATTCACCGCACCTGAAGATAACAGAAATTAAAATGAGTAAAAAATGAGTATGAAATTGATACAAACGAATCAACGATAATACAAAAAAAATACTTTATAAATAAGCTATAAGATAGTAGTACAAAATATAAGAGAAATTAGAATGGTTTAAAAACTTCACCTATTTAAAATTTTAATGAAATCCTCAAAAATTATGTGGTCGCTTTCTTCTAACTTGTATGTGTCATTCTTGATATTGTATCATAGGTTTGTCATTGCTATAACAGATTCAAGTTGTATGAATAGATGATCTGTCGAATTATTCTTGTACATGCGTTTCCCCTTCATTCTATTGTACCAACAACATTGAATATCAACACCTTCAGCGCTATCCAAAAGATCAATGCCACTATGGTAATCAAATGCCCTATTACCATCATGCTTTATTATTCTTTGAACTCTTCCAATGTACCAAGTCCCACAAGAAACGTTGTGCTTTGTACTTTGAGATACACCTTTTCTTGTAGTACATTCAGATACAACAATTTACTTGCTCTCAAACAATACCACACAATCTGATCCAATTCCAAAACCAATTGCAACACCCTTTTTGGGGGCCCTCACATCTTGCCTAAAGTATACTCCATTTCTTTCTTTAGTCAATCTATCTTTCAATAATGTCATATTTCCATTCAATTGACTAACCAAACAATATTTGTACATGTCCTTACCATCGAGCTCCACCACTGGTTTGGTAGTTATGTTTACATTTTCATCAACGAAATCTAAAATTCCATCCAACTCGTGCCTCCACTAACTTTCCATCGTTTGAAATTCACTATCATTGATTACCATAAAAAACGAAGATTGGAATATGGATGTGGAATCACCCAATGGAGAATTATCAACTACTTCATCCACATCTTTAAATGTTGGAACATTGTGATCCTGTATCCATGGTTTAAACCACCAAGAATCTTCTATGTATGTTTTTGGTTGCATGCCAAGACCTAGTAAAATTCTTTGTCCATCCTACAATCCTATATTGAGAGCTTCTATAATTTTATTATCTGTGGATATTGAATCATATTGTGACAAGACATCACCTTCCTCTACTGTTTGTTGATGCAATTTATTCAATATACTCATTTGTTTCTTATGAGATTTATTGAAACGAATCCCTTAGGGATTCTATTCTTCTTCAACAACTCTATTAAGGGTTCCAATAACATGAAGTAAGTCAGTTATATCATATGCCCTATCTACTCCAACCATGCCACTGACTTTGCTAAAGAATTTCTCACATACATATGACCCAGTCAGGCACAATGCACATGTAAAGTTAGAGTATTGATCACAAAATAATTTCATCAACAAAACCGCAAAGTGGCAAGAAATTTTCACATATTGATATGCATATTTGCTAATAAAATTAATGTTGACATTAGTATTTGCTTGTTCTTTGACCCAACATAGCCATAACGTGAAGAAATGATGGACTCTTGAATAATTTCGCACTATTTCCCAAAGATTCAAACTAGGAGACAAACGAAAATCAATATAGTCAGCAACGACTGCTAGATAGGTCTATGTACCCGATGTCCTCCCTGTCCTGCCACATGTACTTCTCATTTCCTTCAAGCGCCATTGGGCATTCCTTGAAGCAATGCATTGTGTTGAACCCCAGTTTTGGCGATCAATCCTCTCTATATCCTCAATTTTAAGCTTGTGGTCATCCACTTTCAAATTATTATAAACCATTCTTACATGCTTAAAACTAATCAACTCTTCTCCATTAATCAAATCTTGTCAACCACTAAACAAAGGATTCACTATATATTTTCCATTGTGGATGTAATTCTGGTCACTAAGTCCTGTTACTTTAAAGCCATCATACACCCTAGTTAGCCTCCACCCTTCCCAGTGAATTTGACATCTCATGCATGTTGTTGGGTATTAATTATTTTCCTATTATCCCCGTCTAAGGAATGACCAATAATAGGTCCTAAAAAATGTTCCACATGTTTCTTCTATAGGTCTTCTTCTTTTTCCCATTGTCGATGGAGAAAATTTGCATCAAACCTGTTGCACGTTGGATGGACAACCACAACCAAATGAGGAGTCTTCTCGGGTAAAGGGTTTACAATAATAACACGTGCATAATGGCCAATCACACAATTCTTGAAGGCATCTGTAATAATCTCATAGGTTGTAGCACCCTCACCATTTGTCACCAAGAAATGTGATTGGGACTTATGTTCTTTATTACAACAAAAAACCGCCAATGTATCACTTTTTTTTTCCCACCTGACATATTTTTTCACAACAGTTTCATCTTCAGCAAGGCATACAAGAATTGGGCCCTCGACTATACCATGTTTGGCTTTAGAAGAAGCATAAACTGTTCTGATTGTCTCAAAAATGTACTCTTGCTCCCATGGGATATATGTCAATGATTTTCTAACTTGCCTTAAAGTTGTAGATATCAAAGGGCCATCCAGATCCAAGCTAATAAAGCTATGTAATCTAGGACATCCCCATAACTTAATCATCTCATAAGTGGATTGAGTGGATGCACTATACCTTTTCCTTGACTTTGAACGAACTAGGTTGTGAAATATATCTTGAACAAATTCCCAAATTGCATCTTTTCCTTGTAATTTTCCTTTCTTATTAGCCTCACACACATCCTTGCAAAACCTGAACACATCCTTCCTTCCTGTAGATTCGAACAAATTTTCCCTTAGAGACCTTATTATAATAGACATAGTAGCAACCTTTTTCCTCTCCCACCAAAGAGATCGCATTGTTAATCTATGTGTAGCATTTACGTCTCTTGCAATAATTTTGAGTTTAGTTTGAGTCAAATGGTCCAAACTTATCCCTTTCCCTGTATCTCTCCCATGTATTTTGATGTTGCTCCTTGATCCGTGATATAAACACATTTGAAATTCATCACAATTAGGTATCATCTTACAAAAATTGCATGTCAATGAATCAAAAGGTATTCCTATTTTAGAAATGCTCTTGCAATGAATATGTTTGTATGTACCATTAATATGACATTTAGTACCATGATTACATAGTGTTCTCCTGGTATGTTTCTCTATGTCCCACATTTTTTCACCACGTTGGTCATCCATTAGAACCTTTGTGTCCAATAGCTCCCCTCTTCTATCAAGATAGGGATACCAATACCCCCAACATAATAACATCGGGGGAGGTATTTGTCCTAGAATAAGATAAAAAAAACACATCAGTTAATGATCTACTGATTTCTACTAACAAGTAATAACAAATAAAGTAATCTGCATATTCAAATTCAAATTAAATTAACACTTGGGTAATTAACACACCTGAAGTAGAAGCCTATGAACTTGTAGAAGCCCCATGTAATGGTGGTGGTAGTGATGGGATCAAGAACTTAGTCAAACTTTGTTGGGACTTTTCATTGGTAGGATTCTTTGGTCTCCCAACTGATCGACTCCTCAACACAATTGTATCATTTGAATCCTCATCCGTAGTAGTAGTAGTGTGCTTCTTTGATTTCATGTGTTCATTTAGAGAAATGACAATATTACCACTTGTTGGCACTAAACAGAACCATCTATTGCATCGTGTACATTCCACTCTTACTTTTTTCTTGCCCTCATAGTTTCCAAGTGTTTCTTCCACCACCTTGAACAAATTAGGCTCTTTTGTTTGGCTAAAATCATGTAGAAGTTTTATTTCTTGATCAATCTCAAGTTGATCTCTAGCCATTGTTGTTGTCTCTTCTCTGTTACATCAAGGAATTTCATTAATTACCAACATTGAAATGTGACATTGATGGGACCCTATGTATGATTATTTTTGAAGTTACAAATTGTTCACACTGCCAAGGATACTTCCCCCATTCCATAATCAATGCCAAAAATTTCACAACGGATATTTATATTAGGTTTTCCATTTTCTGAATATACCTTGAGTGTTAGCTTCACCTTGACAAACACTTCCATTAAACTATTGACTTTATGTTCCAAAGATGCCAATACATTAGGATCAACCGGTACAACTTGTTTGACTGACTTGGACACATGATCAACTCTTGGTTGTTTATGCATAGATTCCTCCACATTCCCTTCAATGTTTTCAGAGATTTGTGTTCCTTCCATTACATGTGATTGCAATGTTTCAACAACCAACGTGCCCGCTTTCCTCTTAATGCCTACATTTGTTGTTGTAGGTTTCCTTTTTTTCTCTTGCTTTGTATTTAAAGGGATTCCAATTGGGCCAATAAAATCAAAAGGATATTCAACGTTTTCATCGTCTACAATTTCACAATGGATATCAGCATATGTACAACCTTTTCGACACTGGACTGTGCCAAGGGCACAATTTTCTTCACCAATATAAATTGCGAAGTCCACAACATCACTTGGATCCATCTGCATTTCCATCCATGTGTACCATTTGGTTGGTTAAGAAACACCTCAAATTATAAAAAAAATTCACAAGTTTGGATATAATATGGCTACGAAATGAGGTGACTGCATCTATAAATAAATGAAAAAAACATGTATTCAAATTTACAGATGCATATTAGTTCATTAATAAAACAAAGAGCTAGGAAGAAAGGTATGAACTTTCAATTCAAATCTCTAAAAAGGATGAAGAAATCTTACTATCGGGATGAAACACCTTGAAACAAAATGTATTGTTAGTGGGATTTTCAAATATCCCTCCACAAACTGATGAGTCAGCTTCAATGTACCTGTAGAAGATCAAAAGGTGATCAAAACAAGAGATGAAAAAACATAGAAACTTTGTTAGTGGCATAAAATATTTCCCTAGAGACAAATTAGTTAATGGCATAAAATATTTCACTGTTTTCTTACAATTTCAAAGTAAAATATAGATGTTCAAGAATCTGTTGTGGAGGTTGCTATAAATTCTAATGATGTGATGATTTGGTACCACCTAAGTGGGTATCCCATAGCAGATATATTAGAGATGTTGATGATAATATCACCAAGATGACCTTGAGGTATATGGGAGTTAAATGAACATCACGCTACCAACACCAATCCTACTATCATAACTACATTTAAACGTCGTGTTCCATGACTTGAGCATGGATTTTTTATCAGCCATGCTATTTATCTAACTTCATGTGCAAGTGGTTGTAGTTGTGTCAAGCACTAAGAAATTTATCCAATACTTTCTTGAAGAAATCAACAAGTTCCACCTCCAAATTCATATAAGATATTTGGATTAAGTACTTGTTCTTAAGTTAAATTCTAGTAATTTTTTTCACTATTTTTCATATTGAAATGTTTATGTTTGAGAGTACCAACCTAGACCAAGCCTTTCTTTGTGCCCTAGTCATCAAATGAAAATTGACAAGAAACCTAGATTTACACCATACCGTAACCTTAACCCTAATTCTAGTTCTATCCCTAACATTTTTAATTCCACAAACCCTCATCCTTTCTCATCATGAAACTCCCCTAACCCCAACCCTCACCTTAATTTGTCCCATCTTCCATGATGTGCCAATATCACCTTAATTTGTCCTCACCTTAATTTGTCCCATCTTCCATGATGTGACAATATCACATTTATTTGTCCTCACCTTAATTTGTCCCATATTCCATGATATGCAAGTGGTTTTGCTGTACAAACCATAAGACATAACTCAAACATAATGGTAGGCCATAAATTATTTTCTCGTGCAAGAGAACCATCCATGTTTTGGAATATATTAAGCGAATTTCTTGTTATTTCATTAATAGTATTTCTGGTGTATGTGGGTGCTCTCGACATGACTCTTCCCAGAAGGATCTAAAAAAGAAGCTCTAAGGGAGAGGGGCACATTAGAAGGTCATTAGTTGGAATCCCCATTCCTTGAAGAGAGTGTTGGACCTACTCGTAAAGGCCTAGGAAAACCAAAACATATTTTCTCCTATGCTAAGCACTAAGTTTCTAAAATTTTAAATTGGGATAAACTTCAGATGGTCGAAGGAAAAATCATGGAAACTTTTGAGAGGGGTAAGAAAATTTCAAAAATCTATATTGATGCCAATGCCTTTTTCGATATCTCAATGTAATAAGTGGGTCATCTTGAGTTGTTACAGCTTAGGAGTTACTTCTGCACTAGTTTTTTTATATTTTAATCTATACCATTCCGCCAAAATTTCACTGCTCTACAATTAGATCCAAGTTCAAGCTATGCCAACTTATGGAGCCACCCTCACTACTGATGTGGATTTTCCTAATTCTCCTTTTCCATAGAATTTAGCATTAGGAAACATGGAAATAGAGTCCATGAGATTATGAGTTACGTTCATACAATTCTGAAGCAAAAAGTCACATGCATTCCTTGCAATAAATACATGGGATAATCATTAATGTCATTCCTCTCAAACTATGCTGAGAACACAGGTACATAGTTTGCTGAGGAGTTGTAGGACTGGTCAAGCATGCAGTTGAGCATGCATCCCTTTACTTCATTCCTAATTCCTACCGAGATACCCATTGCACAAAATAATTCCTTCCTAGCAAGCATCTGTTGCATAAAAGTGAAAAACTGGAAACCTTCTATGGAATGATCGAGGACTCAGGGTGAAGCTTTATCCCGTTTCCTTTTATAGACAACAATTATCTTTCATTTAGAAATCTAAAAATAAAAATAAAAAATTATTCAATATTTTTTTCATACTCGTGGCCACAGAAGCATGGAACATTACTTGTTTCTACAAAATTGGAATTTTGTTTGGGTGCAACAATTTATCATGTACATACCCTAGAAATGTATGTACATACCCTAGAACTACACAAACTTGAGAATAGATAATTTTTTTTATCTGAAGGAGGAAAAAAATAGTTTCAATTATAACCAACATGCCCAGGTTTGACCATAAAGATGCTTAAAATGTGCCTAGAATAGTTGATGATGTTTTTGGTTGGCCAGAGATGAGGTATCATTGATATTTGAAGGCTTAAAAAGATCCTCAATACATAGTATTTGGATTCCGTTGTTCATCCCATTCCTAAAACTGAACATAAACAATGCATCTATGAGAGACTAATAAACTGACAAGAATCTCTTTGTATCACTAGGAAATCACCCTGATATAAGAGTATTAGTGAATTGCTGTAAGTTTTTTATTGCTCCAATTTGTGGCTTTCTAGAACAACAAATTACCTTGATTACAAAACGACAAATTGACCATGATTGTGTGGATAACCAGGAACTGCAGCAATTTAGTACTAAGTGTACCTATTTTTCCTCACATAGATCTTTTTTGAATCACGATTATCTCCTTGTAACCTTTATTGGTAACCCTTCAAGTTGTATTGCATCAAATAACACCTATATATGTATTTGTCTTCCATGTACCTTTGGATATATTGGAAACCCCTTAGGTGGACCTAAAACCAACCTTAAATAATTTTATTGGTTGTTTTATTGTTATAGTATGTAGAGAACAACATTTGGAGAGATCACTCTCGCATATGAAGGAATATGGTAATACAACTAACGATGTGGTCTATCCTCCTTAGGTAAGTTCATACAATTCTGAAGCAAAAAATCACATGCATTCCTTGTAAGAAAGCCACAGGACTATCATTAATTTCATTCCTCTCAAACTATGCTAAGAACACAGGAGCATAGTTTGTTGAGGAGTTATAGGACTGGTCAATCATGCAGTTGAGCATGCATCCCTTTACTTCAATCCTAATTCATACCTAGATACCCATTGCACAAAATAATTCCTTCCTAGTAGGAACTTATTGCACAAAGGTGAAAAACTGGAAACCTTCTATGGAATAATTGAGGACTCGGGGTGAAGCTTTATCCCATTTCCTTTTATATATAGAAATTATCTTTCATCTAGAAATTTAAAAATAAAAATAAAAAATTATTCAATCAGGTTTTCATACGCATGGCCATAGAAGCATGGAATGTTACTCGTTTCTACAAAATTGGAAGATTGTTGGGATGCAAAAGTTTATCATGTACATACCCTAGAAATGTATGCACATACCCTAGAACTTCCAAAACTTGAGAATAGACAATTTTTTGATGTAAAGGAGGAAAAAAACAGTTTCAATTATAACCAACATGCCCAAGTTTGACCATAAAGATGCTTAAAATGTGCCCAGAATAGTTGATGATGTTTTTGGTTGGCCAGATATGAGGTATCATTGTTATTTGAAGGCTTAAAATGATCATGAATACGCAGTATTTGTATTTTGTTGTTCATCCCACTTCTAAAACTGAACATAAACGATGCATCTATGAGATACTAATAAACCAGCAAGAATCTCTTTGTATCACTAAGAAATCACCGTAATCTAAGAGTATTAGTGAATTGATGCAAGATTTTTATTACTCCAATTTGTGGATTTCTAGAACAACAAATTACATTGATTACAAAAAGACAAGTTGACCATGACTGTGTGGATAACTAGGAACTGCATGAATTTAGTACTAAGTGTACCTATTTTTCCTCACATACATCCTTTTTTGAATCATGATTCTCTCCTTGTAACCTTTGTTGGTAACCCTTCAAGTTTAATTGCATCAAATAACACCTATATATGTATTTATCTTCCATGTACCTTTGGATATATTGGAATCCCCTTAGGTGGACCTAAAACCAAGCTTACATAATTTTATTGGCTGTGTTATTGTTATAGTACATAGAGAATAACATTTGGGGAGATCACTCTCGCATATGAAGGAATCAGGTAATACAAATAAGGGTGTGGTCTATCCTCCTTAGTTAGTGCCATGAAATATTTGACCAAGTACTATTGTAGGAAACCCTCTAGTATGACTAGATAGTTTTATCACTTGATGCTCTATCTTGAGGACCTTGCAAACCTTAACTTCTTCAACACAGGCATTGAAATTTATACACAATTTGCAATTTCAAGAATTTGGAAATTTCATTAATGTAGTGATGCACACCTTGGATTAGAAAAAAATATAGGGATTAGTGACATCATTGTGGGAGACCTAGTTCAAAATAATCTAGTTGCATGGTCGATGGACCTCCAAATAATCACTTTTCATATCCCATCTTATGTCTAAATTTGATACATTTTTCCTTATAATCTAAGATCTTCTGAGAAAACATTAGTACTTTTGATGACCGATGTAGATATTATGACTTATGCTTATCTAATTAGATGTGATATTGCTTCATCTCAAGTTAAATGTTATATATTCTTGGTCTTAAAGTGTTTTTGATATTTTTGTGTGATTTCATTATTTTAGCTAGTGTGGTCTACAAGAAGGGAATATTTCAACCTTGGCTAAGGTATTCAATTATGAAGACAAGTATATCTCCTTCACTTATTGCCAAAAACTACTTGTTGAATGGTTTAGAAATTTAAGATATAGTGTCCATTCACAACCTTTAAAGTTACTAGCACTTGGAGATAACAATAAAGACCTTGAACACTTCGATCTAGTATTGATCTTAAGGATTTAAATTGAGTCGGAGGGAAAAAAATCTCTAACAACATGTGGAAATTTAGGAAGTTAAGAAACAAATCCCACTAATCAAGAGATTGATTTGATATGATATGATAGGACTCTTTTCAAGTAGAAATATGATAAAATTGATAGAGTAATATATTTGGTATTGTGATTGCATTTTCCTTGCTAGTATTCAATAGAGTTCAAATTGTATTCAAGACAACAAATTCAAACCTCATATTACATAATCGTTTATAACTAAAGTGCACAATTTTTGTTCAAGTTTTGAGTGTTTGAGTTTCCTCAAGGGTTCGAGGAACCTCCTTGTATAGGACCTACTCAAGGAAATACCTCAAGAACCCCTATCATCATTTTGTTTCCTACCATTTTTTTGGTTTTGGGAGTAGAAAAACTCTTGTAGAAAACATAAAGTTAGTTATACTTACTTTTATTTCTAGTACTTCTTTTATTTCCTATACTTATTTTCACAACAATTTCAATTAATTTCTCTCTTTTCCTATGTTTAAATTTCAATGTTTAGTACTTTAATGTGGATCACATGAATCTAGTATATCATACTTAGTGTTATAAGGGTTGACTAATCCAGAAGCATCACAGGTTCATTGTCTTAGGAACATTATCTTTAATTTATTTCTCATACAACAAGTGACCCTATACCTTCATCTGTTCTTCTGCATACTGTTAGAAGAGATAGGAGTGCAAGCACAATGCAAGTGATGGCTCCAAGTGCATAATAGATGAATTAGAATGAACTATCAAGGTTGAACATTTGTTTTATCACAGTTTTCATTAGGGTTAGTAATTCAGATTTGACCTTTGCATACATAGTGCACAATACCTCATAGATTTACATGATCCTTGGCTTAATAAGTAAAGTGAAAATTTGATGGGTTCCATATAAAGTGGAGCTGCAGCAATTTAGTACTAAGTGTACCTACTTTTCCTCACATAGAGCCTTTTTTGAATCATGATTCTCTCCTTTAGCTGACTCTAGGTTTTTTCTTAACAAAACATGGTCAGATTTCCACATATTTCTCAAAGTATGGATTGGTTTGCTGAGGAGTTGTAGGACTGGTCAAGCCTTAAATACATCATGTGTTTTCTTCTAAAAATACATGTGGATTATATATCCTCTTCCAATCACAAGCTTTGTATACAACTAGGGATACAAAGGGATATATAGTTACAAATAGGGAGGCTTCACTAAAGAGGGTTGTGCTAGCACTATTACAACAAAATATGAGCAGGAAAAAGAGATGCTTGAGAAATAAATCAAATTTCTACCCTCGGGATTTTGTAGTTATATTTTGATTTTTACCTAATATTTAACAGTGTGTACACTGCTACCAAAAAACTAAAATAAATTATGTATCTTGATTATATAGACGTAATGTTGAATATATTGTAACACATAAATATAGAAAAAACATATTGTAATGACAGTAAATGGAGCACAAAAGACTCTGTTAAATTAGCGACAAAGAAAAAAACATAATACAATTCAATTAGAACAAAACATAATACAATTCAAGTTGATGATGAATGGAGAGGCGTCATATTGCAGGTTTCAGAAAAATTATGCACATAGATGAATAGGGAGGCATCATTTATTGAACTGTTGTCATATGGAAGAATTCCATCCTCATTTCTTAGAGCATTTGTCAACAAGGCCTTGGTTCAATGGTTAAGCAGGGGTGGTGCTACTCCAACCACCAAAGTTTAAATCCCCTAAAAAACATGTTTTTCCCCTTATGGGTAGTCTCACCCCTGCAAATAGGTTGTTTCAAGTAGTTGGGGATGGAATAGATATTCCATATTCATGGTTTCTAGTACCAAAAGAATCCTTGTTTGGGAAAAAAATGAACTATGTTTGGGCTATAACATTTTAGAAACTCACTCTAGCATTACAGGGAACATTTTCAAATCCAAACACTTTCGTGAAATGTTTCAATATGTTTGAAATGCATATGTCTTATAAACATTGGGAGTGATGCAACACCGAAAAATCAACTACAAAGAGCAAACAAAACACAATCCAAGTTCAAGAAACAATGAACAGAGTGGAACAAAGTTCATGTTTGTGAAAAACATGGAACCTTTCAAAACAACTCTACACATAGGTGGTCATATAGGGCTAGTACCTTTTCAGTATTAAAATACCGAGGAAGACCCGTGAGAAAATCTCCTGTTGATGTATTTGTAAATTTGGAATGTATTCACTTGTATATTTTATATTATATTTCATTGTACCCCGATGGAGATGTTTGTTCCTCCGATCGGGAGAGTCATTAATATAATAAATTCATGTAAAGTCATTGAGGTTAACCCTCCATTGTAAGTTGGGGCAATATTCCCCACAATTGAGTCATATTAGGGTTATTAAACTCTCCTTGCGAATTCCTCCTTGTAGAGTAATTGTCAAGTGGAAAACAAGTATAAATAGAGAGTGAGACTCTCTATTTGAAACACACACTCACTAAACAATAGCACATGAGTGAGAGAGGAGTATCTCGCACAAGTGAGAGGGAGAATAGTTGTCAGAGATCATCTTTGTTTCTTTGGGTTTTACTTTTGCTAGTGGTGCTCATTCTATCTCTGTGGAAGTTGCGGGGTTTTCTCCTTTATGGTTTCCCTGAGGAAAATCTTTGTGTCTCTTGTCTATTGTGATTATTGTTGTGCATGTTATTCTTTCAGATAATATCCTAGATCATATTGATTAAATGATAAAAATATAACATGGTATCAGATCTAACCCAAGAAGAAGACACCGTGCAGCTGCAGAATCTAGGGATTCTTAATTTTTGGGTCTCTCTCCACAGATCATTAGCAAAAAGAGGCTAGGCTAACTCTCCATTGAAGGGCTCATCTTTCTGTCAAAGTAGAATATGATTCCGAGCATTTTTAGTTTTTGACCTATCACTACTGTGGAAAATTAAGGATTTTCACAAAAGAGGAATTTTTGAGTGATCCCAGCATAGGATTTCTCTCCTCCTCAAAATCGATGTTTTTTGTTAGGTAGAAATTCAGGAAAGTCAAACCCTATGTTGACCCTAGACCAAAAAATCATCACTGCAAAAGATCAGCTCCAGATCTAGTTTCAGCATCTCAAATTGGTAACATCTAAATATTTTGTATTTCCATTTGAGGTTCTCATTAAGTATGTCTCATCACACCAAGCTTGATGAAAAGATTGAAGGAGCTGATAACTTTCGAGCATGGAAGTATAGGATTTCACTTGTTCTTGAAGAGAATGAATTGGACACCTGCATAAGTAGAGAGGTTCTAGTTCCATAGGGACATGAGGCTAAATCCTTACACAAGAAGAACTTGGTCAAGGCTAAGAGGATTATTGTTGATTCTATTAAAGGATAACATTATACCACATGTGTCTTTCGTGAAGACACCTAAAGAGATGTTTAATTCCTTGTCCAAGCTATTTGAAGGGAAGAATATAAATCGAAAGTTGACTTTGAGAAATCAATTAAAGAATGTAAAGATCCATAATGCAGAGACCATACAGTCATACTTTACAAGGGTCTCTCAAATCAAAGAACAACTTGAAGCTGTGGAATAAGAAGTAGAGAATGGAAAAATTATGATGACTACCCTGAATGGCCTCCCTAGGTCATGGGACTCCTTTATTCAAGGGATTTGTGCTAGAAGAAAGTTAATCACTTTCAGTAGGCTGTGGGAAGAATTCTCACAAGAAGAAGCTCAAATAGTAGCTTTAGAAGAAAAGATGGGAAATGAATATCAAGCTCTCACAACACACACCAAGAAAATCAGAAGGGACCACCATCATCTCAAAGGTAAGAATTCTCACCAGAATCAGAAAGATAACCCTAGAAGATCTAGTAGAGATATATCTAAATTCAGATGCTATACATGTGATGAAGAAGGAAACTTCTCCAGAAATTATCCTAGAAATAAAGGTGGCTCTCACAAGAAGAAGAACAACAAAATAAGACATCATGCTCATACTACAGAGGATGATGAACCTCCTAGGAAAAGAGTCAAAGAAGAAAGTAAATATTCTTCAAGCGATGAAGAGTATGTTTTGATTTCTTCCATCACAAGAACTGTTACACATGGAAGCAATGATTGGCTTATAGATAGTGCGGATTCCAAGCACATGATAGGATTCAAAGAACCCTTTGTGAAACTATTCGAACATGACTCACCGCACAAAGTGAAACTTGGGATGACTACCAGTATCCCATAAAAGGTAGTGGTGAAGGATGAAGCTTCCTATAAGCTAGACTTTGGAAAATCTATGAATATGAAGGATGTCTTGTTTGTATCAGGACTAAAGAAAAATATTCTCTCCATATCTGCATTGGATGCAAAAGGTATGAGGGTTGCATTTGTAGATGGCCAAGTCCTTATGTGGCCAAAGGGAAATACTATAGATGATGCAATAGTAATTGGAGAACAAGAGGGAAGCTTATACAAATTAAAGGGCCAACTAGAACAAGCTTTGGTCCATGAATCAATAGAGCCAAGTGAACCTTGGCATAGAAGGCTTGCACATGTGCACTATAGGGCACTACCACTTGCAAGCAAAGTTGTTGAAGGTCTTCTAGGAATCCAAGAAAAGCATGAAGGTGTTTGCAAAGGATGTGCGAAAGGAAAGAACACAAAGAAGACATTTCCAAGTAGTGAGATCAAGACACAATGAATCTTGGAAATCATCCACTCCGATGTATACGGTCTGATGTCATCCAGTTCATTGAGTGGGTATGTATATTATGTTTCTTTCATTGATGATTTTTATAGGAAGACATGGATATATTTATTGAAAAAAAAGGATGAAGTATTCAGTAAGTTCAAGGAATTCAAATGCTTGATCGAGAACCACACAAAGAAGAAAATCAAGACCTTTCGATCAGACAATGGCAAGGAATTCATGTCAGATGAATTTAAGGAAGGCAGAGAGTTAGGGATTAAGAGGGAGTTGACCACTCCATATAATCCACAACAAAATGGGGTTGCATAAAGGAAGAATAGAACGATTATGGAAGCAACAAGGGAAATGCTTCATGATCAAGATATTCCTATGCATCTATGGGTAGAAGATGCTAGGACAGCTGTGTATGTACAAAATTGCACTCCGCATAGAGTACTTGAGAACAAGACACTAGAAGAATTATTCTCTTGCAAGAAACCAAAAGTCATCCATCTTAGAATATTTGGTTGTCCAGTATACATACACATTCCTAAAGAAAAGAGGACAAAGTTAGATCCTCCAGGGAAGAAGGGTATATTTTTGGGATATAGTGAAAGCTCGAAGGCTAACATAATATATTTCCCAAGATTCAAGAAGATTGACATCAGCAGGAACGTAACATTTGATGAAGACTCAGCTTACAACAAATCCAGAAAGAGACCTGTTGAAGACCTTGAAGAAACAAAAGTACCCAAGATCCGAGATACAACAACGAATGAAGCAACTCCAAAAGAATATTGAGAAATGGAAGAACCTCAGGAACATGTAGATCCACCCCTTGAGAAGAATTCTTACAAGAGAAAACCAAAATGGGTATGAGAGGCTATCCTAGGTGCAGAGAGATATGGTGCTCCAAAAGAAATGCACAGAGAAAGGAAGAGAACTAGGTCCTACTCCATTTATGTATCCCTGTTGTGTGACATCATCGATAAAGAACCTTCCAACTATGAAGAAGCAACATAAAAGAAAGAACGGAAGGATGCTATGATCGAGGAGTGCCAGTCGATCATGAAGAATGTTGTCTACGATGTGATTTCGAGATCAGAAGGGAAGTCAGGTGTGACTTCCAAGTGGATCTACAAGATCAAGCATGTTGTAGATCGCAACATAGAGAAATATAAATATAGATTTGTGGCACGTGGATTCTCCCAGAAGGAAGGAATAGATTATGAAGAAACTTTTTCACGTGTAGCCAGATACACTTCCATCATATCAGTACTTGCTCTGGTTGCAGTGATGAAATGGACGATACACCAGATGGATGTCAAGACCGCGTTCTTGAATGCTATAGTGGAAGAGGAAGTGTATGTGGAGCATCCACTCGGATTTGAAATACATGATAGGAAGACTCATGTGTGAAAATTGAAGAAGGCCCTGTACGGTTTAAAACAGGCACCCAGGACGTGGTACGATAGGATTTACAGCTTCCTGGCTAGTTTGGTCTTTACGAAGAGTAAAGCATATTCCAACCTTTACTACAAGGTTGAGGAAGGGAACCCAGTGATAATCCTACTGTATGTAGATGACCTGTTTGTGACAGGTGATGATGGGTTGATTGTTGACATGAAGAGGAATCTTGCTACCGAATTTTAGATGAAGAACTTGGGTATGATGCACTACTTTCTAGGAATGGAGGTGTGGAAGAATACATATGGAATCTCCCTTGGACAAGGGAAGTATGCAATGGAGATCCTGAAGAGGTTTGGGATGATAGACCGCAAGGCCATGGCCACACCTATGGCATCGAACCTGAAGCTATTGAGTGATGCTTCATCAGATTCAGTTGATGCCATGATGTATGATCAAATGATTGGGTCCTTGATGTACCTGATCAATACGAGATCCAATATTTGCTTTGTTGTGAACACATTGAGCCAGTTCCTGACAGATCCGAGACATATTCACCTGATTGCTGCAAAGCATATTCTGAGCTACTTGAAGGGTACAGTTGATTATGGGCTCAAGTATGAGGTGAATCAGAAGATTAACCTGGAGGGTAATGTGGATTTGGATTGGGAAAGAAATGCCATTGATAGGAAGAGCAATTCGGGGTGTTGCTTCAGTATGGGATCAGGTGTGATCTCTTGTTTTAGCAGGAAGCAATCTTGTGTGGCACTGAGTATAGTCGAAGCAGAGTATGTCGCAACTTGTTCGGCTAGTTGTGAGGTAGTGTGGCTGAGGAAGCTACTATATGACCTATTTGATCTCCAGTGGGATGCTACTTGTATATATTGCGACAACCAAAGCTGTGTGAAGTTTTCAGAGAACCCAATGTTCCATGAAAATTCGAAGCATATTGAGATCAAGTATAAATATATAAAGGATATGGTGCAGAGAGGAGTAGTGAAGCTCTAGTATGTTGCGACGAACGAACATTTAGATGATGTGTTTACCAAGCCATTAGCTAGAGTGAAGTTTGAGTACTTCATAGAAAATCTTGGTGTTCATCAGATTGAGGTTCCCTCCAAAGGGAAGTGATGTGTTCGGAAGATGAAGTGCCTTTCCGACATGGTGGTAGGTTGGGCCTCCCATGGTCGGATGTAAGTGCGGTTCCTTTCTGACTTGGTGGAAGGCTGGGCCTCCCATGGTCAAATGTAAGTACTGATCCTTTCTGACATGGTGACAGGTTGGGCCTCCCATGGTCATATGTAAGCGTAGATCCTTTCTGACATGGTTGTAGGTTGGGCCTCCCATGGTCAGATGTAAGTGTTGAGCCTTTCTGACATGGTGGTAGGTTGGGCCTCCCATGGTCATATGTAAGTGTTGAGCCTTTTTGACATGGTGGCAGGTTGGGACTCCCATGGTTGGATGTAAGTGTTGAGCCTTTCTGACATGGTTTCAGGTTGGGCCTCCCATGGTCAGATGTAAGTGCTGAGCCTTTCTGACATTGTGGTAGGTTGGGTTTCCCATGGTCAGATGTAAGTGCTGAGCCTTTTTGACATGGTGGAAAGCTGGGCCTCCCATGGTCAGATATAAGTGTTGATCCTTTTTGACATGCTGGTAGGTTGGGCCTCCCATGGTCGAATATAAGTGTTGAGACCTACATCTAGCATGAAGAAGGGCTAGCTCTGTAGAACTTCATATGATGAGTAGATTTGAGAGATAACACCATTTGCTCGAGATAGTAGAAGAAGTGGTGATGATGATGATCCATCTTTGATGATGATCTAGTGATGAAGACTTGTGATAATGAACTATGTCAAGAGAATACCATCCTATTTAAGAGGGAGTGTTGATGTATTTGTAACTTCAGAATGTATTCACTTGTATATTTTATATTGTATTTCATTGTACCCAAACGAAGATGTTTGTTCCTCCGATCGGGAGAGTCATTAATATAATAAAGTCATGTAAATTCATTGAGGTTAACCCTCTATTGTAAGTCGGGGCAATAGTCCCCATAGTTGAGTCATATTAGGGTTATTAGACTCTCCTAGTGAATTCACCCCTGCAGAGTAATTTTCAAGTGGAAAACAAGTATAAATAGAGAGTGAGACTCTCTATTTGAAACACACACTCACTCAACAATAGAGCATGAGTGAGAGAGAAGTAGCTTGCACAAGTGAGAGGGAGAACAGTTTTCAAAGATCATCTTTGTTTCTTTGGGTTTTACTTTTGCTATTGGCGCTCATTCTATCTCCGAGGAAGTTGCGTGGTTTTCTCCTTTATGGTTTCCCCAAGGAAAATATTTGTGTCTCTTGTCTCTTGTGATTATTGTTGTGCATGTTATTCTCTCAGATAAGGTCCTAGATCATATTGATTAAATGAGAAAAATATAACAGCTCCAACACGGAGAAAAGCCCCAGCTTCACCCTCTTGCGTGGTGCTCTTCAAACCTCCAACACGGCTGAAAACTATAGCTTTTCCCTCCTATACGGTGATCCTCAAACCTCCAACATGGTTGAAAACCAAAAAAGGGTGCAGTTCTCCTCAAACCTCCAACACAGATGAAAACCCAGAAAGGGTAAAGTTCCTTAGGTAAAAAAGAACAGAATTTGAGCGCTATGAATTCCTTCGCCATTGCAGGTATGGGGAAGGTAAAATATATGCTGAAACGCTAAAGAAAGGGAAGCATCAAATGAAATGCTAAATCAAGGGAAGCATACAAGTAAACCTGTGCAGTGCTCCTCCAACATGACAAAAAACCCTATGCTCCCTCCCAAGCAAGGGAGGCATCCAAGTAAACCTACGCAGTTGTCACATGCCCCAATTTGCAAAAACAATTTTATATTATTTGAGGAACATTGTGTTAAATTTTATGCTAAGTTGTAATTTATGACCCAGTGGGGTCAACAATATTTAATGTAAATTCATAATATTTTATTTATAAATAAATAAATGAGGAGACAACAGCTTAGGAGAGTTGTTAAAATAGTGTTTACTGGTCAAATTGGTGGAGGCGACTGGGTGGAGAGAAAACTGACATATGGAAGCATCCTCAAACCACTTCCAACTGTTGCAGGTGGCAACTTCCCTATATTTGTGGTCATGATTCCCCAAGAAAGTGGAATCAGAGCAGGTGGCTCATTTAATGAAAAATGACCCAGAAGACCTAGGCATCTCTATAAAATTTCCCATTGAAGAAACTTGAGGCTGCTCATTTGAGAGAAGTGATCATTTAGGGTGAATGAATTTACTCAAGAGAAATTCAATGGAGGGGAGTCTGGAATGTGTTTGAGGGGATAACTGCTGAGATTGATCTAGTTGTAGATTTTAAGCTGAAGATCATACTGCTGAGAGCAGATTGTTATTACTGAGGCAATTGAACTAGTCAGGTGATAGAGGTTTTACAGTTGCATTCTCCACCTAGTTCTCAGCCAAGAAGTCCAGGAACAGGCTCGGGGGTCCTGAGGAAGCATTGTTTGAGAGCTCTCCAGGAGATTGGTAGGGAGGAACGACCTCCTTAAGTTGTTGTCGTCTTGTCCTCAACAGGTTCTATTTTGTTTTTACTGTCTTCAGTTAAATAATTTGTAGTTTATCTATTATAGGCATTGTTAAGTGTTTAGGGTTTATGAATGAAAAATAACTGTGTGAAGTTAAGTTCAGTAAAATTTATAGATTATTTATAGAAATGGAAATGATCATGTAAATAGTGAAATAGATAGAAATAAATTCCAAGCTGTGTTTTTCCATACCTGTATTCAGGTCATACTCTAGCACAGTTAGATTGTTTTAAGTAAATGAAATAATTCTTTTATTAGAATGAAAATAGTAGATATGATTCTTGTATCTGTATCTAAATAGAAATAGATTTTATTTCAATGTTTATGAATATAATGAAAAAACAATGTTATGTTTTGCTTACACTTATTGTCTTACTTAAACTAACTAAATGAAAACACAGGTATAAGAAATAGTAAATACACTATTACTACAGTATTGGTATACTGATAGGAAATAAAAATATTATAGTAAAATAAATAACTGATATTTGAGAAAGCATATAAAAAGATAATAACAAAACAGTTTTTAAATATTAACTTAATAAAACCAGACTAAGGATTTTTTTATAAGCCTTTCATATTTACAAAAATTACTGAGTGTCAAGATTATTCTAGTTTTTAAGTATGCTGCACTAGAAATATAAGTATTATTTTATTAACTAAAAATTGATACTAAAAATGTTAGAATATCTTCATTTCCTATAGAGTTAACATCGTAAGTACAACTATAAATCATATTATCTTCCATTATCTTCTAAAATAGAGATCAAAATAATTTATAATTTACGAAGTAGTAATGAATCAATATACAGGTAAATAACGAACAAATTACACTAGTAATTATAAATCATGTACAATATAAATCTCACATATAGGTAGGCTTTTAGCCTGTAAGAACAGAAGGGTCGAAACCCTTTTTATTTTAATAAAACCAATTACACAAAAGTGTATGCATTTAAACTATAACTAATTTACATTACTGACCTGTTGACGGGCGTATTCGACTAAGCCCGCAACGGGGGAAAACGACCCAGTCCGGGACCCTTAGAGCAGGCTCCAAGCTGTTTGGGATAGTCGTTCCCGACAGGTTTAAAGGATCTGTTAGCCTGGGATCTTAGAAGACTAATGGTTACGATTAATGCTACTGATAGTTAGTACTGATCCTACGCTTATAATTACAAAGATTAATCCGAGTTATATATTACAAGCGTCGCAAACTATTAAGTATAAAACAATTAACCCTAATTACATGAATAGAACATAAACCTAGACAGAGTTCGTGTCCTACAAAGCCATGTTATAATTATCTACACATGTACAGTAATTACAAAAGGATAATCTGAATGTAATTAATAATAAGATCTGATTCAACAAGGTTCTTCAGATAGTACACGAAAGCAGTAAATAAATAAAATATAATTCTGATCTAATTCCTATCTTGATCAGGAGCAATAATAAATTAACCCTGTAATTGACTGATGTTGATAAAGATACTGTAAGTAAGCCCTTGAGGAAATTTGAAGACATTCAAATATTACCAGACCATACAGAACTTACTACACATTATGTAACAATAATATCAATTATTTGTTACAGAACATGACATACCAACACAATAAAAAACAGGAATAGTCGATATTTTATAAATAATATTTGCACAATTCATCAAGGAAATTATAACAAACATTCATAATATAGGAGAGCGAATAGCAGAACTGAAAGATATTATAAATCATATGTAAAGTTTTAAAACTGTAAATATGTATTAAAACATCACCAGTCAAACGCTGTAGTTACTGACAGCTAACTGCCTAGAAACACAGATAGGATGAACAGCAGTCTGTTCTCGCTTTCCCAGAGTATCGACCACTCCACAACATGGTTTTGATATGAGAGAACAATCTCTCAGTCCCCCCATCACCTCTAACAACATACAATCTGCTTAAATAAACAACAATCAAAAGAAATCCAAAACGAATTCAACTCTGTACAGGCGAATTTCTGGAAACAAACATTTTGTTGCCGGCCGCACTTGCAAAAATCGTGCTCAAATGATCCCCGAAATATCCTTGAATCCATCATTTTCTGGAGGAATTATCCCGAGTTAAGCTAAATGGGTCCGTTCTGAAGAAAACCCATGTGGCGGATTTCTCAGATCTGCCTCCATGTGTTCACAACGTGACTCAGAAAATTGCCTGTCAGTTAGCTACGCGATTTTTGCAACTGGTAACAATCCCGGCAGTTTGTTCCTATTCTGGAGTGAAGCTAATCGCCTTGAATCTCTACAACCACCTTCTATCTGGCTTATTCATCGCAGCAAACCTGATCTTTAAGAGATAACGTAACCATTTATTCCTTATTTTATGAACCTGCAAAAAAAATGATCCAATCGCTCACACAAAGAGAG
>LPNX010884435.1:4301-37667 GCA_001517045.1 Pseudotsuga menziesii | reverse complement strand
AAACTTCTTCAAATAAAAACAAAAACGTAAGAAGATTAACATTGTATAAATATTTATTTCAATGTTTAAAAACTCTTTATAAAAACTTCTTCAAATAAAAGCACACTAGTACAAATGTTATAGTAGTCATTAGGATTTTCCTAATAGAAAACACAATTAGGGAAAATAGATCATCCTTACCTAAAAAAAAACTTCTTGCAACAATTTTTAACCATATTTAATTTACATTGAAACTCAACTCCAACCCCATTATTAATGGGGGCTCTATACATTGCTAGTTGTTTATTAATGGTTTTATGAAATTCTAAAATAAAAAAATAAATTAATTTAGTATTATTTTTTTCATAAGATTTATTTAGAGATAGGTACCAAGTAGTTTTGTGGTTAATTTCTCTTAGTATTATTTTTTTCAAAATGTTTATTTAAAAGATAAGTACTAAGTAGTTTTGTGGCTAATTTCTTTAAATGTCTAAATCATATTACAAACTAAGTTAGTTTATTATTAGTTTTGCTACTAATTTCTTTTAAATGTCTAAATCATATTACAAACTAAGTTAGTTTATTATTAGTTTTGCTACTAATTTCTTTTAAATGTCTAAATCATATTACAAACTAAGTTAGTTTATTATTAGTTTTGCTACTAATTTCTTTTAAATGTCTAAATCCTATTACAAAGTAAGTTAACTTATTATTATTTTTTTCAAACTTCTCTTAAGAGGGAGGTACTAAGCAAATTTGTTGCTTATTCCACTTGTTTTTTATTAGTGTTGATCTATATTTATGGTAGTGGTAGTTTATTCTTTTTTATCATATTACAAGTTTTTTTTTAATTAGTGATGATCTATATTTCTCGTAGTGGTATTTTACTCTTTTTATCTCATTATAATTTTGTTAATTAGTGATGATGGATGAAGAGTTTAAGGTTCTACACAATTTAAAATGAAAGACTTATAACTATTTATGGTTTATTTAATTAAAATAAATTAATATAAAAGCTTTATAACAATTTATGATTTATTTAGTTAAAATAAATTAGATGAATATTGTTTTTTTAAGTAAGATGGAACCTTTCTATTAGTGCTGAAAAAAGGAAAAAATATTTACATACTTCTTCCCTCTAAAACATAGGGCGAGGCATTGGTCCTACAACCATAAAAGGAAGGGAAACAGAATAGCCCAGAGAGAAAGGTGAACAAACATGAGAGCATCCTAGCCTTTCAACTTGGGCACTCGATCATGTAAACAAACCAAAAAAACAGAGCCGTTGAGAAACATGAACAAACATAACAAAGAGATCCGAATAGAAATATGGCCAAAAACCAACAAAACAGAGCATCGAACATACCCATGACGAGGAGAGAACTAGTGTCTATGGTAGGAATCAGCTTCATCCGAGGAAGTGTTGTTTACACCCCCATTCCCTTGACTGGATCTCGCCTGTATAGATTCCTTGATAACAACATATTCATTCCTTGGAACACGCTGGAAGGGGGAAGACAAAATCCTTAATAGGCTACGCATGTGGACGAGATTTCTCTGTGCATTGTCTTTGAATGTGCCCACAGTGATGCGTATCAGTTCTGCATAACTTTCCCTCTCGTTCATGGAGCAAGAAAAGATAAATTTGAGTCTCCAATAATTGGACATTACCACTTCTCTTCCCAGCTTCATTTAGAACTCTCCGTAAATCTCATTTTCCATCACCGCTATAGAGTGTTTGATATGCTCCGATGTCTCCTCGTTGAAGAGCCTTTCACACTCTTCCTCTTCATTTCCACCTTCAGGAGAGGCCATTTTCAACCTTAAAAATCCAACCTCTTGGGGCGTCCACCACGTTTGCGCTATAGTCTCCTCCTATCTCTCTTCCATCATTTCCAAACCCTAACACTACGAAACTTTATGAGCCTAGTTTTGTTCCTACCAACACGGATGTGTTTCTCCCAAAGAAAGTGCATGATCCACAGCGCAATGTTATCTCTCTGCTCCTGGTTTAAGTAGTAACTCTGCACCCAATAGGAATTCTGGTAATGCATACCCAAGTATGCATTGGCATATTCAGAGAGATACTATGTTATCTCTTTGCTCCTGGTTTAAGTAGTAACTCTGCACCCAACAGGAATGACCGGTAATGCATACCCAAGTATGCATTGGCATAGTTGATGGAATGCTCAGGCTCTGGTTCGCTGTAACCATCTTACCCGGATCCATTTGTAATGTCCCCAGTTTTGACCTCGTTTGCATGATGCATAAAATGTAATTAATCATGGTGAGGAGCTCAAGGCAAAAGCTCCACCATCGAATTGGTCGTGAATGTTTCGGCAATAGGGGTAGTTTCCGATGGTATGTCGTGCTATCCGGCACATTATAATGTGGCATCATGTAAATATGCACATCAAATAAAACTAAAACCACAACCAGCTACACCAGTTCAACGTTGAATGAAAAGGGCATGGTTCCAAAGGATAAGGGGTGGGGGATGTCAAACCTTGGTTTATGGGGGAAAAACCCATGTGTTGCCACTTTGTTTTGCTTTTCCATCTTCCCTTGTCAACCTCTTTATTGTTTTGGGGAGTAGTTGAGGAGTTATGGCTGCTGGTGGTTGGGGCAGTTATCGTCCTTGGGAGTGGGGTGGTAGGGCTGTCAGTCCCTTGCCCACATGCCCACTCCACCCACGACTGCTTGCACTCCACTCTCATGCGGACTTCCATTCTCCCCATGGCGCATTCTCTCCTCGGTCTGTTCGTTCCCCATCGTGGTCTGTTCATCTTCCTCACGTAGAGGTCAGTGTTGTTTTCCTCACGCAGAGGTTAGTGTTGTTTTCCTCATGCACAGGCAGTGGTTCTGCCGGATCTCACACAGCTAGGAGAGGAGCTGCCTTTCAGTGGCCATTCACATTTTCTACAGAGTGGAATCGGGTATGTTTTCCTCTGTGTTTTGTGGTCTGGTGCAAGTTCCCTCATGCACAGACTGTTTGGGGTCGTTTTCCCATGTTGTGAGCCGTGCTCACTGCTTGTGTTTTGGGGCTATTGTCTTCCCCACATTTTGTTGGTTGTGGTGCTCAATTTCATTTTGGGCCACTGTTGATTTCCAATCTGTTGGCTTCTCCTTTGTTTTGGGCTGTGCATTGCTGCTATCATTCGTTGTGAGTTTGTGGCTGCTGAAGTACCCTGGTTTGGGTGTTGTTGCTGAGTTGTTTTGGCCACGTTAGGGCCAAGAACAACTCTATGTTGTCTTGTGGACTTGAGCTGTGCTCACCTTTTGTTTGGGATTATCCCCGGTTGCCTTTGCTTCTTCATAGGGTTGTGAAGGGATGGTTTTTCTACATGTAAGCAGTGGTTGGTCTTTGGACTGTGCTGGCTTGGCCGGTCTGTTAATGGCCTGATAAACCCAACTGTATTGGTTTGCTGAGTGTGTCCCCTGGCTATGTGTAAGCCTGCATTAACCCTTATCTTTGGAGGAATCATGCCCAGCTCGGGGGTGGCAGCATTGCTGAGAGATTGATGAGCAAGCTGGCCTATGGTTGGGTGGAACGTTGCAGTGACGTAGCTGGTTGCAGGATTCTTCATCAAAAGATAAGTAATCTTGACCGTGTTATCTCTGCAATTGAATCTATTGTTTTATGCATTATGATGAACATGTCAAATGCTGGAAATGTATATGTGTTGCTTCCGCTGTATATTGATGTCATAGGAATTATGAATCCCTGTTATGCATCATGTTAAACTTTTAGCATTTTCAGTATTGATGGATTGTATATGTTCATGGGGCTGTTTGCCTGGTTATTGTGGTGTTCGTCGTGTCCTCTTCGCCGGTCTGAGGGATGGGGACGTGACACCATTACTTGAGACGAGATCCCCTCGCATGAATTCTGCCCATGCCTCTCTATATCCATCTTGCTGGTATTGAACCTCCCCACCATTCCTTCTACTCTCCCAACTGTATTGTGCATTCATCTAGACAAGACGTGGGTCAGTTCCTTCCTTCCATCCACCTATTAACTCTGATTCATGAACCTCATGCCAACCACTTGGCCCCTCGTCCTCCGCCTCGTGGGCCTTGTGAGCCTCCACCTCGTGGGCCTCGTGAATCGGTGCCTTGTGTCTTATCTCTGTCTCGTGGCTTCAGTCCTCCTCTTCTGCTTCCACTTGGTTAATCTGCATACCACCCGCATCCGGGTAAATTAGATGAATATTGTTATTTATGCCATTAAAATAATTATAAAAAATTAATATAATGTTGGATTTTATTAAAATGGTAAGAAATTATTGGTTAGATGGTTAAAAAAAATATTATTAAACTTGGAAAGAGAGAATCGTGTATAATTTTTTCTAATATTAGTGAACTGCTTTTTATTTTTCATAGTTTTGAGTAATAAAAATGTTAGAAAGATTGTTATTGTTATAAATATTTAGAAATTATTTAATCCTATTACATTTTATGATTAATTGAACTTTATATTTCGTTATGGACTTTGACAGTTTATTACTATTTTAACATTTTATTTATTTATTTTTATTTCAATAGGTATAGGTGAAATATGTCTTTGATATTTTAAATTTGGGTTAACTACATAGAACATCTTAATTTTCTTTGATCATACATTTTCTTATGACATCACAATAATTTCTTTTTAAATTTCTCTACAATTCTCTATACATGTTGTATCCCCAAATTTCACATCCATATAAGATTACAGGTATGATGCCAATTCCAATTTCATTTCCCATCATTAATGTCGAGCGAGTAATATACAATTATTTTAAAAACCAAAATAAAGTCTCCTACCATTTTATGAATAAACTTTCTCAAAACCCTATTATTAATATGGTTAGACACTATACTTCATATTATGTTTTATATCACTATACATAACAATAGTTATGTGTTTGATAGGATTTAGTTAACACCATTATGTCATTTTCATTAAAAATATTTGAGAGAATTTTAAATAATTTTTAAAAAATATTAGTGATTTTTTTTCTAATTTGGATGAATTAAAATGTTAAAAAGTTTGGTATTGTTACAAACATTTAAGAATTCTTTCATCTCATAACATTTTATGATTAATTGAACTTCATATTTGCTATGGATTTGGTGAGAGTTTATTATTATTTTAGTAACTTTGTGTTTTTTTTTCTTTTTAATATTATTAGGTACAAGTAAGAAGATACTTTTGATATTCCAAATTAGAGTTAACTAGCACATCCACAAGTCAAGTGACCGGTGAACACCCATAGACTTAGCTAGGAGCTTCATTTTGTAGAGATGGGTGATTATTAAACAAAATATATTATACATTAAACTAATTACCATACCCTTATAAACATCCATTTAAGGTAAACATAAATATTAAATTAAGGAAAAAAAAACATATAAACAAATACTATTTAATAAACATAAAAAACAAAAACTTATAAAAAATATAAAACTTTAGTGAATTAGAAATTTATAAATAATTAAATAGTGAATTCTTAATTGAAGCTTAATTAATTATTTAACACATCTTAATTAATTTTATTTGATCATACATTTTTTGATCACATTATAATTTCTCTTTAATTTTTTCCAAAATCCTTTATTAATGTTATACAGCCCCAAATTTCACATTCATATACAATAACAATAATGATCACAATTCTAGTTTCATTTTTCCACAAGTGAAATCTAAACTCCACTTTAAAACCAAATTAAACTTTCCCCATTCTATCTATACCATTCTCAAAACCCTATTATTAATATGGATAGACACTATACTTCATATTAAAATGCCAAAATTATAGTAAGCACATAATGCTTCTCTTCATCATTTTTAAGTATAGGAATACAATTTTAAAACAAACTAAATAATTCTTTTAAATTCAATAAACCAAAGTTTGGTCTCACTTAACAATCATTATGTTTTATAACTATGTAGACATCAATAAGCTTTAGGCAACACCACTATGCCATTTTCCATTTTCATTGAAGGTCGACAGACCATGTATTAACCCTCAAGTATTGAGCGATCAACCTTACATTAGTATGGAGGAAACTGCTAATCTTACTATTGGAATTTTGGTCGCTAGACGTGTTTAGAGGCATGATGAATCAAAGAGTTTGAAATTTTGAGGCAAATGACATTTTCTTGATTTCTAACACATGCAGGAGAGCACGCACACTGGTCAAAGTGGATGTGTAGGAATTAGGGTTTGTAGAAGAAATAAAAAAGTTTTGCCAATCTCTTGAGTACGTTGGAATATATGTAATATAGACGTGTTACCTCATCGTATGACATTAAAAAACATTAAAGCCGGAACTCCAGAGATTCATCGCTACCTTCTTTCGACTTCGTCACGGAAGAAGATGATTCACCGTCTCTCAAACTACGACCTTCATCATCGTTCAGTGGCTTCTTTAGATCAATCAGCTCGATGTTCTGATCTCTCTCATAAACAGAAACCCAGTGAGTTGCGTTTAATAGTACGTCAGACTCCTCGATACCCGGAGTAACTAGTTCATCGTTAAAATGTATCCATTTATCTTGGCCGTATTTGGATCCTAATACGAAGGCGGTAGTATGGTAAAGCACTTGCTTCGACTTTGGATCAATACGTACTTGAAGTGCAGGGTCTCGGAAGTCAGCCACTTCTACTTCAGGGTCTAGGAAGTCAGCCACTGCAATGAGCCTGTATTTATAATCGTCACTCCTGCGCAATATATATAGAACAATCAAAAGAAGGATTTGAAAGGGGCAGAATGCAGATCTGTTTCGGATTCATGGTTCAATTTAATATTTTACCTCATAGTTGCTCCAGGGCCCATGGATACAAATGTACTGAGATCGAGGTATCTTTCAAATTCAATCCGCTTGCTCACATGGGTGGAAGTAACCTGATCAGAGCTATCACTAAATTCAAATTCAGGAAACCATGACACCACCAGAACGCGAGGAGCCTTTTCTATCGAAATCTCGAACTTGCATTCACGACAATATTTTGAATGTGTAACATTCATGTTCCGTAATCCTATGAAAGGCAGGAGAGCCTCCAGCCTCAGCCTCTGATCAGGCCTGTCATCCCCCAACTTTTGCAACCACTTGCCGCTCAACTGTGGCAATTTGTAGACTGCATCGTCCTCCAGATTCACAGGGAGCATTCCTTCGTTTTTGTTAGTAAGCGACCTTTGGGGTTTGCAGCTCGAGCAAGTTACTTTTGTTTTGAAACTTATCATAAAATCATCCATAAGAGGCCTAATTTCTGAACCTTCTTGCGCCTTTAATCCCTCGTTTTCTTCGTCTAACCTTCTCACAATTTCAAGTATAGCTGCGCTACATTTGTTCACATCTGCACCATCTTGTAATTTACTCTGAAGCTGAATAGGTGCCTCTGAGGGATCGAGCATCTCTGCCTCAGGAGGAGAGCCCGTCATGGAACAATATCTCTGAGCAAGAAAATTACAAATTTGGTTGGTGATAAAAGAAGAATCCGATAGTTGATCCGAGGGATTCATATATCTATCCCTTATGTTATCCATCGCTAACAAACATTGCAGAGCTACGTTTATGTAACATGTACCATCTAGGTTTACGAAACATGTATCATCGACGTTTCTAATTCCTTTTGGGATCCATATTACTTGACCTCGATTTGAATATCCCACTTCACTCTCATCTTCTCCTGCAATATCATATTTCTGTTTCTTAGTTTCTTCGTCGCTCTCATTTTCTGCAGTAGGTCGTTTCCGTTGAATCCTTCTATTTTCAGTTTGGTGGCCAGGACTCTTTTCTGCATATTCAGGAGGATTTTCTATAACTCTCACTTCCAAGCTTTCTTCAGCTTCGTTTCCCAAATTTTCAGCACTCTCCTGAGGAAGTGCTCGGCGATCTTCTCGTTGCGTACTCATTGTGTTACCGTAGAAATAGCCGACGAAAATAGATGAGCCATACCAGGAAGAAGCTCGTTGTGTAAGCGTGGAAGCAACTGCTGAAAAATGTATGAGATATATAAGATATAAACCATAACAGGAAGCAGCACGTTGTGTGGAAGCAACTGCTTAAAAATGTATCAGATACATAAGATAAATTGAAATCCAGACATAATTGTATCTTCTATAATCTAGTAGAGAGATTTGTAAATCTCTCTGTGCTTTATTTTTATTTTTGATAACTTAAATTAAACTTAAATTATTAGGAATTAAATATATATAACAACAATATAAATTAGATAAACTAAAACTTTTAATATTGGACTACAGATTTTATCAACATTTCTATTTAAAAAAAAGTTTGTACCTTAAAAGATTTAATCTTTTACTTAGTAAATCTTTTTAGATGAATCTATGCTGATATATTTGGAACTTCGATGCTGCTACATTTGGAACTTCCATGCATTCACTTATGGCCATGTTGGTTTTTAACAATATTCCTATTTCTTTGCGACCATACATAAATATGGTTGGTTCAAAACAATTTCTCTAGAAAACTAAGTTGCAATGAAAGTCTTTTTCATGTTACCTTGTCAAGTTGATGTACTGATCTCTATGATTTCTATTTAATGCTGGTGCTAGAGTATTCACTCATTCTTAATTGCACTTATGGCTAATGAATAATAAATGTAATTCTATTAACTTTTTATATATTATTAAATAAAAGAAAATAATTTATTTATTTTACTATTTACTTTATAAATAAAAATAAACTTTTAACTAATTGGAAATGATTTTAAATCTTACTTTAAAACTAAATTCATATATTACATTTAAATATAAAATATCTTGTTTTTTATTTTATAATAATTAAAATTTGAATAATTATATACCTTTACAAATACCTTGGCATAGAATGTTTTGTAAACATATAATATTCTAATAAGTTTAAGTCATAATTGACACATAACTACTAGCGTAGATCCAAATCCTGGGCTCTATCAAGGGCCAAGATGGATAAAATCTCTAACCTCTTCTTAGGTATCCATTGATTTGATTCAAACCAAAAGACACATCTTTTTATTTAAGGTCCACATATAATTTTATTATTATTAATATTTAATATTATTGATGGCCCACATATAATATTTTTTATTTTGTTAGGAACAAACATTGCATCATTCATTTCCCCACACATGGTTTTAAAACCATATGCAAGGCCCTCCTACAATCATGGGTTGTTTAGGAGGCCTTGCACATGGTCTTAAAACCATTTGCAAGGCTCTCCTAAACCATGTACAATAATACCATGGGTTGTTTAAAAGGCCTTGCACATGGTTTAAAAACCATGTGCAAAGCCTCCTAAAGCCTCCTAAACCATGGTTTACTCTATACATATAGCCACAAATATAGGGACTATAACTTCTGAAAGTCCCCACTTAATCTAGTTACAACTGTAATACAAAGAATAAGTTAAGTCATCCGATTTGTGTTAATGTTTTTTTTCTCTATGTTTCTTCTCTTCTCATATTTTTTAAATTATTTTTTTATATTTTTTAATATATATTATTAGAGTTCCCAACCTACAATTTACTGCAAATTTGGGGAAAACCTCTAACCATGTCTGATACTGGTATCCACGTCCCGTGCATAATAAAACCCTTACTACAAAAATGGATCTCAGGTACTGTTGTCTTCATTATAAAGGTAACTTGAAAGAGAGTAATGTGTGTTCGTTGTGTGATGTGAAAGAGGGTTCTCCAACGTAGAGATACCGTTCAAGCGTATAGTGCTGACAATGAAATAGTGGATAGAATACGCAGTTTTCTCGCTATCCAGGTTTTTTTCTTCACTTTTTTTTTAGATATCGTGCAATGAATTTTAAAGCTTGTTTGATGTTCACGATGATACAATATTTTTTTTAACCATCAAACAGAATTTTTCTATATTGTAATGATAACAAGTGACCTAATCAAACCCCATAGTGTAATGATAACAATATTTTTTTTTAACCATCAAACAGAATTTTTCTATATTGTAATGATAACAAGTGACCTAATCAAACCCCATAGTGTAATGATAACAGGCGCCGTAATCAAACCCCATATCATCACACCACTACATGACCTTCTGAAATTTCATATCAGAGTAATTTTGTTTCAATGAATTGATCCTATAAGAAAATTAGGGATTCCTTTTCGAAATTTCATATCAGAGTAATTTTGTAATAATGACTTGATCTTATAGGAAAAGTAGGGATTCCCTTGAGTTTAGTAGAGTAAAAGTGGGGACAAGAAATGGTGTTTATATATCTATACAAAAGGTCAATGGGATATTCATTAAAGTGGAGTTTAGAAAATGACTAGCAAGTTGGTTTTTCGAAATTTCATATCAGAGTAATTTTGTAATAATGACTTGATCTTATAGGAAAAGTAGGGATTCCCTTGAGTTTAGTAGAGTAAAAGTGGGGACAAGAAATGGTGTTTATATATCTATACAAAAGGTCAATGGGATATTCATTAAAGTGGAGTTTAGAAAATGACTAGCAAGTTGGTTAAGTATGGAGGAAGCTTGAGTGTGAAGTTAAAGAAAGGACGCCAATATTGAAACAAAACACAATATGTACATATCCACAACTATGTTGGGTGGGTAGATGGATTTCAAATAAAAGAAAAAAACTAGATTTGTCAAAAAAGAGTAAGCCTAAATCATAGGCTCCACTACCAAATGAAGAGGCTAAACACAATAAGGATTCACCTTTTAAGTGGTGGTTTAGGTTTATGATAGTTATGGAAAATTAGTCTTTTAATTTTTTTAGGGATTTTAAAGCACTTGTTAAAAATCATTTTCAAAAGTCAAGAAAATTAAGGTTTTAAAATAGTATTTTTCAAATTTCTTCAATTACTTTCAAAATTTCAATTAATTTTCTCTATTACTCCAAAACTTCAATTCCAATGAAATACTAATTCCCAAAATTTTATTTTACATATCACATTAATACATACACAACTTCTTTCTTTTAAGGAGAAAAAGTGATACGTTACACTTCTACACTTAAATGGTACAATTCAAGTACACTTAAAAATTATTAAATTACACAACTTCTTTCTTTTAGGAATAAAAAAAGTGATACATTACACTTCTATACTTCAATACTTCAATGGTAGAATTCCAGTACACTTAAAAACTATTAAATTACATTGAATAAAATGCATATAAAACTATAAAATTACAATGGATAGAATGCATAAATTAGAACTCGATATTAATGTGAATCACAACATAAACTTAAAGGTATAGATCGGATTGGAAGGTTTCCATTAAACACCAAATCAAATCATGAAGATTTAGGATAATGCAACTGTGAATAATTTTAGTGCCAGTGGACAATGACAGCTTGCAGAGAGATGGATCATGGAAGAATGTATGATGAAATAAGAGAATCCATTAGAGAATGAATAAGAAAATAACAACATAGAGACTAGAAAAAACTGAAGAAGAGAATGAATGAGAAAATAACTACATAGAAACATGAAGAAAGAAAAGAGAGTTAAAATGGTAACATACAAACGATAGGAGTCTACTCTGCATTTATGAAACAAAAGAATTAAGCCCGCGTGCACTGTCTTTAATTCATGGCTATTCGGATTGTCTGCCATTAATGTACAAATTTTAAGCTATCAAACAAATGTTTCAAACGAATAACCTTTACATCTCCCATACCGCAATAAAGAATTTATGGACTATGGAAATGGAAATCCTTGAAGCAAATATAAGAAATCCTTGCAACAAAGAATTTAAGAAGAAAAACCCATCAATGGGTCTCTTAGTTACCTCCTTCACTGCAGTCGAAGTTGAAGTTGCGCGTGCTATTCCGGAGGACTGGAGGAGGTAACAGTTTTCATAGTTAACAGGGGTCTCATGGATCGCTTCGATTAACCTCGACGATTCAAATAACTACAAACTGCAAAGTAACTGGACCATTAAACATGCTTGCAAGTTGCAAGTTACTTTTCAAATTTTGACTTTTTAACGTGATTAAGGATAATTTTATTTTGTTCAATCAATTGCGTAGATAATTTACTATTCCATTTTGTTTATATAAGACTACTTTCATTTTGTTCAGAATAAAATTTATATTAAGAGTTATGAAAATTATTTCACCGTATATGAAATATTCTGAAATAAATTTATATTAAAAATGTGGCACCCCTCACCCTATTTATAATATTTACTTTTTGAATATCTTATTTGAGTATCCTTAAGCTCATTGTGAGTTTGGATTATTGAAGTGCTTAGCAACTAAGTGTTGAAATTATTGTTAATCTTTTTAATGATTTAAATTTACAATAGAATTAGCGTAAGGGTAGAGATTCCGTTTAAAAAATATTTTTTTAAGACAAATGTCAATCTAAACATCCTTTGCAATTAAATGTCGAAGCTGATTAGTAGTCTATTAACTCAAATATCATGTTTTTGAGTTTATTAAACAGCGACATTTGTAACGTTGGTTGTTTTGTATTCTTAACATCACTCCACGAATGCATATAGTCACACTATATTCTCGATCATATAATGTTGGAAATGCATCCTTTAAGGAAGTGGGTTGTTGGTGAGTTGCACTCCTCGCGGAGCATGCCCTCTTGTTCCACATCAATTCCTCCCCATTTAGATGGAAATCATCCCCACTTTCCACCTCGTTTAGGAATGAAAATATATAATGTGAAATGGCTACCAAAGAAGATATCATAGAATCGACGAAGTTTACAAAAAAATAAAATGGTGAGGTAAGTAGAGTTGTTCACAAGCTTGTGAATCCATAAGAGTTGTTCCAAAGTATTTCCAAGAAAGTCTTTAAGAGAGGCCATTGAGGGAACGATGGGGGTTTGGCACAGAAGATTTTTCATGGCGAGGGGGGGTAGCTTCGACTGTATGGCGAGGCTGCATGGCTTGCTGTAAGACCAGCCTCATTACCTTCGTTTTGAGGTCGACAACTTTTTTTTTGGAGTCTCTTGAGGTTTTTGCATCTGGCTGCTCTCACGGTACTTTGGTTTTTACCCGAGGTAAGTTTAGGGTTTTAACCATTTTATTTGTCAGTTATGGAGGGTGAGAATTTGCTGGATTATTCCTTTGATTCGTTGCGGGAGCAAGACATCTGGACCCTTACAGGCGGACTTGTCGAGGTGGAGAACACACCACTCCCAAGGGTTACAGGATGTGGAAAGGCATTTTCTGGCTCTTCTCTACCGGATCCATAGCTGAATCCTTCTGGTCCATAAGCGGTGGGGGTCTTTCATGATGCATAATTTGTAGAACCAGTTCTCTGTGGGATGCAGTGGGCGGATGCTTTGGATTTTTACACGGCTCCATCCCTTGTTTATAGTGTCGGAGACCTTCGATCTGCTGGTGATCAAGGAAAGGCAGCGAATGCAGGCTAGCCTAGTGTGCCTTCAGCTTCTTGTGCCATGGGATATGTGAGGAGTGCAGGGGGTCAGTTGGAGGTTTTTCCAGCCCTTGATTCATTAAACGGGTGTATTGGATTCAGATGGGAGGGAGGGATAAGGTTGGGAAACAAGTCAGTGGAAGCTGACAGAGCTGGGAATAGAGGGGGTGGTCTGAAATCCAAAAAAAATTGGATTTGTCAAACGGTGGCCATAAATTATATGCTGGGTGAGGATATTGGGTGGCAGGAGGAAGCACAGATGGCAGAGAAGTCTTTGGTGGGTCAGGCGTTGGGGAGAACCTTCACCAAGAAGATGGTGGATAAATGGGTGGAAGAAAATTGGTGTGTAATCCTTGGCACAGTCCCGACTGTGGTGGTTTTGGCAAGGAGTTGGTTCGCATTCAATTTTGTCGAGGTTGAGCTAGTTCAGAAGGTCCTTTCCTGAAATTGGTCCCTTGATCACACCCCCTTGTTTCTAAAACCCCGGGACCCCATGTTTGATGCTAGCAAGGAGAGAATTGATGTGATGCCGATTTGGGTCCGTTTGTCAGGGCTTCCACTTCATTACTAGACTCACTTTCACTTTCGGAATATTGGGAATCCGCTTGGACATTTCTTGGAAGTTGATTACTCGTTTAGAGAGTCATTGAATAAGCGGGTTGCCAGGATCCTGGTTTGGTTGAATGTGAGGGAGGGATTTCCTGCTGAAGTGAACCTTCGACGAGGTATTTATTGCTACCAACATGCCCTGGATTATGAGAATATACCTTTTCGCTGTCGAATATTCCATGCCTATGGGCATCCTATCTCTTATTGCAAGATGGCGGTGCGTACTCTAAATGGTCATGGTCGACAGGCAGGTGGGCGAACTGGGGGTGTTGCCATTTCTCCACCGGTGTCCATGCCCCCAATGGAACAGTCAACTCAGCCCTCGGTAGTCGTGGACGCATCGACTTACATTGTAGAGGATGCAATGGATTTGTCATTGGTGGTTTCGGGGTCTTCATCTGAACCTATGCTGTCAGAGGGTCTTCCCTTCCCAGGTACCGCTTCTTTCCTCCCATCTCCTTCTCTGAATCTTTTTACTATTTATGTTAATATTAATGGTTTAGATTGGGTGGAGAGTCTCAAGAATTTGAACATTTTTTGGACTAAGCAGTTTTTAAAGTCCTTCTCTACTGTGACCCTGGAGGAGTCATCTTTGTATGTCCCTTTGGTTGCTCCTTTGGATGTGGCTATCCCAGTCTCCCTTCCCTTAGTTTTGGATCCTCAAACACTCCTGGAACCCTCTGTTGAATTGTCCTCCTTGCCCTTAGAAACCCCCTCCCCTAAACAAGAGGGGGAAAAACCCTCCTCTCCTCTCTCAGACTCTATAGACACGAGCTACTTTCTCATGTCTGGCTCCAAGGCCACGAGGGGTCTAGGGTTTGATCCTGGACAAACCCCCAAGGGAAGAGGTCGTAGGTCTCATTTGGAAAAGGCTCAATCTAGAGCAAAAAATGATCTTGTGGAAGGTAAACAACAATCCATTGAACGGGCCCTTAGAGCGGTGCATGCTCAAAAGAAGGGTGAGAGATGACATTTTTGTCTTTCAACGTGCGGGGTTTGGCTGGTCCACATAAAAGATCGGCACTCAAACGGGTGGTGAGTTTGGAGCACCTAGATATTATTATGCTACATTAGACTTTAGGTTTAGGTGATGTGGTGAAGGAAATGTTGGAAAGTTGGTTCCTAGGCTAGGCTTTTGTGATGCTGGATGTCAGAGGTCGCTCGGGTGGTCTAGTTGTGGGATGGAATGAGAAAACTATTAAAGCTACCTCACTTTGGGGTATGGAGTCTCTTTTGGGTTTGAATGTTTAGGATTTGGATATTCATACCTCTTTCACAATGGTCAATATATACAACCCTTACTTGAATAGGGTTCCTTTCTGGGAAGCCCTGTTTAAAAATACGCTCCTCAGGGGTGAGTCAATGATTCTGTGGGGAGACTTCAATTTTTCTTTGGGTCAAGCTGAGGGTTTGGGACCTCATGTTCGGGCATACATTTTGACTAATTACTTTACTAAGAAGTTGGTTGAGAGGAACTGGTTTGATATTGAGCCTGTTAAAATGAAGGCTAATTGGAGGAACAATAAATGTGGCGATGGGCATGTGGCAAAGAGGCTGGACAGATTTCTGGTGACTGAACAGGTGATGGATAGGACTCACTACCTCGGGAAGTGGGTAGGATGTGGAGGGCTATCTGATCATCTTCCCATCTTTCTTGAACTCAGAAATGCTCTTACTCAACCTCTTAGCCCCTTGAAGTTTAATAAGACATGGCTTAAGGATGAATCTTTTACAAAGCCCCTTAAAGACCTTTGGATTCCTTTTAATCATGAAGGAGTATGAACTACTTCTTTTCAGTTTGTAGACAATATCAGAAGGGTAAAAGGGGTTATTAAGGATTGGGCGGTTGAAAAAAGAAGGCGTGAAGATAGTGAATTGAAATTACTTGAGGAGGAGATCCTGTCATTTTTCGATACGGATGAGGGAGGATGATGAGTCACAAGTTGAAGGCGCAACTTCCTAGGATTGAAGGTAGAAGGACCTCTTTATTACTGGAAAGGGAGGAGACTTTGCGTTTGAAGAGTCGAGCCATCTGGCTTGATTGCGGAGATGATAACACAAAAATTTTTCATGCTTATGTCAGGGGGAGGAAAGCTGCTAACACCATCTGGAGTTTGAAATATGAGTAAGGAGCAACACATTTCTCTTTTGAAGAAAAGGCTCGTATTGGTGTTGATCATTTCAAGAACCTCTTCAAGGATCCCCCTCAGGTATCTCTTACTGAAGTCATTAGGGTGGCACAAAAATTCCCAAGGTTTGTGAATGAGGATGACAATGCTGACCTAATGGAGGTTATTAGTGAGGAGGAGGTCAAGGATGCTCTTTCTAGTTTTCAAAAGGATAAGAGTCCAGGGCTAGATGGATTGACTATTGATTTTTTTCTGGGTTTATTTGATCTTATTAGGGGATATCTGTTGAAAGTTGTGGAGGATACACATTTTTCTTGAAGGATTCCATATAGTTTTAATACAACCTTCATTGCATTGATTCCAAAAGTTGATAACCCCTCATCCTTGAATGACTTTAGACCAATTTCTCTATGCAACTGTGTCTACAAGCCTATCATGAATATTATTGCTCAAATATTCAAGAACATACTCTCCAATCATATCTCTGAAGAACAATTTGGGTTTTTGGAAGGAAGACAGATTCACAAGGCCATTGGGGTGGCTCACGAGGGTTTGCACAACATGAAGACTAAAAATATAAAGGGGGCTATTCTAAATATTGATCTATCCAGATCATATGATAAGGTAAGTTGGTGATATATTCATATTCTTTTGACTCATCTCGGTTTCTGTATTGGTTTTATTAGATGGGTCATGAGCTGTATCACAACAGTCTATTTTTCAGTTCTGATCAATGGGGCAGCATCTCCCTTCTTTCATGTTGAGAGGGGGTTATGCCAGGGATGTCCATTATCACCTCTACTCTTTTTACTGGTGGCCGAAGGTTTAAGTAGGGCCATCAAGGAAGCATCATTGCAGGGCTCACTTGTGGGAATTCAAATATCCCATCTTTTGTCATTAACACATCTACTGTTCGTAGATGACATTATTATTTTCTGTTCTGGCTCTGTAAGGGATATTCAGTCTCTAAAAAATATCCTGGTGCTCTTTTTAGTGGCCATGTGGATGGAGATAAATGAGGAGAAGTCTTCGGTGACTACACATCTTTTGACAGTGGAGGAATCTAGTGAACTTAGCAGAAATTTCCCCTTTTCCCTGGTGGATATTAATGCTGGTTTGAAATACTTAGGGTTCAGTATTAAACCAAATGATTACCTAAAGTAGGACTTGAATTGGCTCGTTGAAAAATTGGAAAGAAGGTTGAAACTATGGATTCAGAAGTGGTTATCCCAAGCTAGGCATCTGGTTCTTATGAAATCTGTTCTAGAAGCTATACCAGTCTATTGGATGTCCCTCACCTGGATTCCTAAGAGCATTTTGGAAAAATCAAGGAGAATCTGCTTTATATTTTTGTGGAGTGGGAAATAGGAGGCACATGTAACTCCTTGGGTTCGATGGGAAAGGATTTCGGTTCAAAAGGTCTGGGAGGCTGGGGACTTAAGAACATTTTTATGTTTGCAATGGCTCTAATGGCTAAGGGGGGTTCGAGACTTATCAGTTTGAAAAATCTATGGGAAAAGGTCACGATACAAAAGTATCTTGCACCGGGCTCTATAGAAGATTGGATACAGAACCCCAGTAAATCTCATGTTGGTGGATCAGTCATCTCGAAAGTAGTGGTGAAATCATTTGATATCATTGGATCAAATCTTGCATGGAATGTGGGAAATGGAAGGCGGTTTTGAATCGGGGTGGATCCTTGAGTTGGATGCAATCAAAATCATATTCTCCCTACTAGAATGGTGGAGGCTCTGAGGGATCGTGATATCGTGTATCTATATCAAATTTCCATTCCTGGCCAGGGATATCATTGGTTTCAGTCCTGGATGCCGACATCATATTTTGAATTAGATGCTCCAGGTGAAAGGGAGTTGGGCCACTACATTGGTGACTTGAATCGAGCTCTTATACAACTCAGTGATAGATTGGACATTTGGGTTTGGGATGTAGATCCAAGGGGTGTCTATAATCCAAAGGGTGGATATCTTAAATTAAGTGTTGATATTCTTCTTAGAGAACCTATCGAGTGGTGGAAGAAGCAGTGGAAGATCAACAGTCCACCAAAAACCAGACTCTTCCTGTGGCACGTTATGGAAAACAAGGTTTCAACTTGGGATGATCTCCAGCGAAGGCATTTGTATGGGCCTAGGTGGTGTATCCTTTGTAAAGGTGAGGATGAAACGGTACTCCATATTTTCTTAAAATGGGCTTTTGTCAAAGCGATTTGGGCAGAGTGTGTGAGTACTCTACAGGCTCCCTGTGTATGGGAGGGGGAGCCGATTTTACAAGCATGGACGAATTGGAAGGCGAGGGCCGATTCAATGTTGATGGAGGCATTACCTTTGTTAGTTCTTTGGGGCATGTGGTTGGATCGTAATAATCTCTTTTTCAAGATAAAGCATGCACGCTTGCTATAATTGCTAGTAATGCGTGTGGTTTTCTTAGTACATTTCCGCAACATATTAAAAGTATTAGACAAAGGGAAGTGCTAGCTATGGATTTAGACAGGTCGAAGCTATGGGGCTTCTTAGATGGAGAGTCATAGAATAATGTTTGTGGGGGTGGAACACTTTTGTATCTTTCAGAGACTCATTTCTTTGAGATGATAGCTGGGTTAGGGGAAGGCAACAATAATTTCGTTGAAGTTATGAGCCTAAAACTTTTGTTGGTCTTTGCAGCAGAGAAGGGAGTAACAACACTCAATTTCATGGGAGACTCATCCACTGTTGTTAACTAGATAAATGGGACTCAACTTTGCAGAAATATCAGACTTGAAGCCATCCTTCGACCAGCTAGATAGATTTTGCACATGTTTGATGACTTTTCTTGTCAACACATTTACAGGAAAAACAACAGGGAAGCAAACTCTACTTCGAAGGCGGGCTTACAACTGGCCATGGGTCAGTAGAAGATAAATGGGCACAGAGATGGAAATATTCATGAATATTTTCACAGACCTTTTATAGATTGACCACTTTTTTTGTTTTTGTTTACTTCATATATAGTGTTGCAGCTAGCCTACTCGGTTTATATTTGATTATATTATAGAACCATATGGTTTTGCACTAAAAAGGTTGAACTTTTACAGCCGTATGATACTTGGATTAATTTATTATGAGATTTATATGGTTAAGACTGTTTCTTGACATAATTTTTCTATGAAGGTTAGATTTAAAAACCTTTTATGGATGGGAACTATGATGACAGGACTATATGTTTCAACACATAAGCTTTATGCTATACTTGAAATAGACTTATTGACAAGGGTATCTACAGAATGTAATTTTGTTTTGAAGAAATAAAATTACACTTCTTTTCCAAGAAAAAAAAAGAAAAAGAAGAAATAATTTGTCAAGAGGATCTATGATTATTGAATGAAGGGTTTGTTGGTTGATGTTTGAGCAAAATCAATGATTAAGGTCAAAAGAGCATTGTGCAACAAGGAACCAAGGCCATGGACATATACCTTACAGGCCTTGGTCCCTTTGGAACATATTCTATTTGAACATATACCTTCCAGTTAAACAAGGGACCAAGGCCATGTTCAAATAGTATATGTTCAAATTTTCTTTATCATCCTATTAGTTGGTTGATGTTTGAGAAAAAGTAATGACTAAGGTGAAAATTTACAATGGAATCCAGTATGGAAGTCGATGACATGGATCTAACAAATCCTAATAATTATACTTGGAATGAGTTCAACATGACTTTAGTTAACAACAAAAACTTATAGGACTCGACTTCATGGAGAAAAAGACAGTTAACCAATTGATTTCTAGAAACTAGTCAAATTTCATTGAAATGTAGAGCATACAAAGAAGATTCATATAAATACAAAAATTATGCAGAAATAAACTTTAATACTGAGATATATAGCTCAAGAATACATGGATTACATCAATGGAAGGTAACATCAAAATCTAGATTCTGAGCCACTTATTCTGTAACTCTTCAAATAAATTTTAAATGACCGACAACAACATGAAGACCTACAATAAAATAAATGATAATGATTGGATTCCATCCTCCACAAGATCTAGTTGAAGAATCAATTAGTAGAATAAGCAGAAGGGGCACATCTCCCAATTGGTGACTTGGGGCACATCTCCCAAGTCTCTTGAAATATTAAAGATCTCAAGAACATGAACAAAAACAACCAAAATATGTGAGTGGTGCACTCTACCTTTCCTTAATAGACTAATTATATTCTTGAGCAAGCTACAACGGTTGTCGGCTCGCAATCCTCATTCAATGAGCCCTCCTTAGCCAATTCATGAGTTGTTTCTTTGAGTGGATTTATTTCTTTATTATGTTTTCCTACTTTAGTTTTATTTTCAATGATATATGTTTCCTTACTGATTTTCATAACTCTCCTGCTTTTCTGCCACCTTTGGTTTTCCTTTTTTTTGTCAGTTTCCTTTTTTTCATTGACACCTTGCTTTGTGTTGCTTTCTTCCAGTTTCCATCTTTTTTTAAAATAAGTCTTGAGGCCCACCTTATCCCTATTCACCCTCCTGTACAAATGAACATTTACAACTCATCCAAATATTGATTAATAATGACAATAACTAACTATATGCTACCTCAAAATCCAAAGTTATTAATTTAACTAACTAAACAATACATTGTCCAAAAATTAATCTCAAGCACATCATGAATTTCTTCCTAAACACATAGGGACTGAATGGCCTAGGAAATTGATGAGGGAGCCACTAAGGAAGGGACATGACAATGTAACTACCATGGTGAGATGGTGAATGTAATCCTTGGTTTTAAAGTGAAGCAAGATGTGGGCTTTATTTAAGAGGTTGTAATGGTTTGTACACCCATGGTGATAGAGTGCTATGACCTAGACAAGGAATTGTATAAAGGTAGGTTTGTTGTGAATTTCTAGTATTTTTTAGAACCTTAAGGATATCAACTAAATAAATAGATATGCACAATATGAAAGGGGTAATATAGTGTCTATATGCAGGGTTGAGGAGACATACCTTGGAAGGTGGTAGTGACATAATGAATGGATATTTGAAGTTGTTTGACCAAAACCCTACACACACGAACAAATATTGTTGTGTAACAATGTACATGATAAATAATTCAATGGTGTAAATGGAATGAAAAATGGATAGTTGTACTTGATAAAATTGCCAAAATACAACACCTTGATGAAGCTATATGGGGAGTGAAAAAAATGGCACCATGAATAAGAGGTCATGGTCATGATCATGATGTTGTTGACTTCTCATCAATAGGAGTCATGGATCCTCGAAACATGTTATTTGAATTTTTGGGGAAAATGATTATATTTAAGGGTGGGGCCCATATTTTGAAATTATTTTCATAGTTCAAGTTCAGTTTCCCTAAACCAACTATTGTGTTGATTTTATCTATGCATAGTGAATACCCGATTTTAGAGTCATAACCCTTTTTGTTATCTTCTAAAATATAGGTAGGAGGTTTAAGGATAAGGTTCAACCAACATAAGGCAAGCCATTTATGGTCAATTTTAAGCATCCCTTTCCCTTTTTTCCAGTTTATCTAGCTAGGGTAGGATAAGACTAAGGAATAAATGGAAAGGCTAAAAGAAGTATTCATTCGTTGAATAAAGAAATATCCATCCCTCTTATTTCCTTCTATCCATCCATTTTTTTAAAAGAGAAAATCCATCAAATCCTCCTCAAAATATAATGGTTAACCCTTTATGCAGGAATAAGACTAATAGGGAGTGATTATGGGTGATTAGATCAAGGATTTTTCAATTTGTGGGTTTTGGGTTAGTTTCCATCACCTCTTGGTCATTTTTATCCATTTGATTTTGTTTTTATGGACCTTGGGTGGTTGTATGGAATCCCACAAGGTTTCTCTATGTCACTGTGTGGGTTTCAACAGAATTCCCATGCATATCAACATAGGAATTCCTTTGATAGGTGCATGTTGCACAGGATGTGGATTTATGGATCCATGCAGAGAGACCACGCTATTGTATGTGTTAATAGTTGCAAATTTGTGTGAATGATCAGTGTATATCTTATGCGGTAAATTGGTGTGATCATTCATAACTGGGAAAGGTCACACCCTGCGCATGATGATGCAGATTTATGTCTTCATGCTTTTAAATCACACAAATGTTTGTGCTAAAATTTGAGAAATATCACACATGGTCATTGTAGCTCCATAAGGGGAATGGATGTGGTTTTCCATTTGGAAGGGTTGTGCCCCACATGGGGGATGAGTATGTTCAACTGTGCTTTTTATTTGCATGGATGGTTATGAGACTAGTTGCATGTTAGTGTATCTTTCTAAAGAAACACCTGCATAGTTTTGGTGTGTAGTATATGTGTTTCATATGTCTCATGGTCATGTAGATTTCTTGAAAACAATCATATCATCGCTCCTTTTGTTTTTGTTAAAATGTGATGATTTAATTTTTTGAGTACTAAATCACATTTTTGCTTGGTTGGTTTTGTAAGGCCAAGTATCATATATCTATTGAGTGGCATGAGCACCACTTCAACTCCTTGCAAGATTTGGTGGATAAAAAACCCTAGGTTTGTTATAAAAATAAGATCGTGGAGCAATAAAAATTAAACATGATGAAAAAATAAAACACTTAAACACATTATAAGAGAGACACCAATATAACGTGGTTCACCCAAGATGGGATACATCCACACGGAAATTTATAGTCCTATTATTATTATATCGTCCAACAAAATGAAGGGATACAACCTCCAACAAACCCATTGCACTTCCTCTTCACTCTCTCATAGTATCTCTCACACAATCACAGATATCACTTTGCAATGCTACAATACAATACACAATCATATTACAATGCTTTCCTTTTATAGGGGAATTACCGTGGAAAACTAGAATGGGTCACCCAATACCATGGACCCACAAAATGTTGGCCAACAAACATCCCAAAAAAAAATCTTTCAATGGCTTTACCCCTGAACCCATTTCTCGGGGGTGCTTCCCCCAAATCCCTGTTGGACCCCACACTCCCCTAATGGGACATGTGTATGGTAAAAGTGGGATATAAACACAACTGAACAATAACATCTCTGAATCGGGAAGATCAGGCTCCGCAGCCAACAATCTCCCACTTGAATACTAGTCACAACAACTCCACTGTTGCTACACTTGTTGGACTATTCTCTGAACCTTGGACCTAGAAACTTTCTCATCTTCACCTTCATGCTTGAAGGACAACAAAAAATGAGCAGGAACTTAGTATCTCTCTGGTTACTACCTTTGTCAACATGTCCACAGGATTCTAGCTAGTGTGTATCTTTTCCAACATCAACAGTTCATCTTCTAGAACAGATCGTATGAAATGGTACTTGAGATGTACATGTTTAGTATTACAATGGAAGGATAATTTCTTTTCAATATGAATGTCACTCTAGATGTCATTGTACAACCTGTTATTCTCTTGCTTCTTACCCAATTCCTCCATGAATATCTACAACCAAATCATCTCTTTACTAGCCTCTATAACAACAGCATACTATGCTTCCATTGTCGAAAGTGCAACAACCTTTTGCAGTTTCAAAATCCAACTTACTATTGTTCTACATATGTAAAAACATACCATGTGGTGCTCCTCCTGCTATCTTTATCACCTACCATATCTATGTCAACATATCATTGTAGAACAATGTATGAACCTCCAAAACATAGTGCATCAGAAGTGGTACCTCTCACATACTTGAGAATCCACTATATTTCCCTCCAATGCTCTTTACATGTATTGTTCATATACGTGCTCACAAATCCCACTACATGTGCAATATCTGGTCTTGTGCACACCATGGAATACATCAAGATTTTAATTGTTGATGAATAGGGAACCTTGGACATGTATTCTATCTCCTTTTGTGTCTTGGGACACATATCCTTACTTAGTTTGAAATGTCTGGCCAAAGCTATACTAATTGGTTTTTCATTCTCTATTATAAATCCCTCCAACAAGTTTTCTATGTACTCACCCCAAGACAATGTCAATTGGCAATTTTTCCTGTCTCTTATTAGTCTCATACTAAGGATTTGCTTTGCACCACCCAAATCCTTCATTGCAAATGATTTATCTAGTTTCCTTTCAAGCACATTTATATCTTTCATGCTATACCCTACAACAAGCATTGCATCCACATACAATAACAAGATAATATATCTTCCATTATCTAGCCTCTTGAAATAAACACAGTTTCCAGAATGACATCTACGATAACTTTGTTATGTCATTAACTGATCAAATTTCAAATACCACTTTCTTGGAGCTTTCTTCATTCCATACAAGCTCTTATTCAACTTGAAAACAAAATTCTCCTTCCCTTTGACCTCATACCCATGTGGCTCCTACATATAAATCTCTTCCTCCAAATCCCCATGAAGAAAGGATGTTTTTACATCTAACTATTCAAGATGCAAATATTCTACCACCACTAGACCTAAAATAGTCCTAATTAAAATCATTTAACAACAAAATAAAATATTTCATCAAAATATATACCTTTCTTTTGTGCAAACCCCTCTACCATAAGTATACCCTTATATCGTTGCTTGCGTCCCTCTTCTTCTTTCAACCTGTAAACCCATTTAGTATGCAATGCTCTTTTACTTGCAGGAACCTCAACCAAATCCAAAGTCTAGTTTCTTACCAATGAGTCCATCTCCTCATGCATACATTGCTCCCACTTCTTTCTAGTTTCCATTTGCATTTCCTCTTCATAACATTCTAGTTCACTAGAACCAGTCATCAATAAATAATACAGTGAAGGAGAGAATCGTTAAGGGGGTCTACTTAACCTTGTATATATTCTTACAATTGTAGGAGTTTCAGGTACCTTATACTGCTCTTGCTTTTCTGCACATTTTTTCGGTACCTTTGGAACTTCATTTTATTTGATGCATCAAGCACTATGTGATTTTGTGTTTTCCTTTTCCTCTTTATTTCTCTAAAACTGATCTTTGTACATAACCTTTTCATTGAATATTGTATCTCTACTCCTAATGATTTTTTTTTCATAATCCCATAAAGTTGCATTTATTGGATTTAGCCTCAATATTTGTTCTATTTTCTGTATCAATATGGTAAAATGCTTCACAACCAAAAGTTTTCATAAATTAGTAGTTAAAATTTTTACTTGTCCATGCCTCATCTGGAATCCCACCATCCAAATCTCTTGAAGGCCCACTATTTATTAAATAAACAACAATATCTACATCAACAACCCAAAACTTTAAGGGAAACCCTACATGCAATCTCATACACCTTGCACGCTCCATGATCGTCCTATTGATCCTTTCCAACACACCATTTTCTTGTGGTGTTCCTACGACTGTCTTCTCTCTACGAATATAATAGTATGAACAATAACTATAAAACTCCTTGCTACAGTATTCACCTCCATTATCATATATGAGACACTTTAATCTTTTCCATGTCTCATTCTCAACAAAATATTTCCAGTTCTTAAAAGTAGAAAACTTACACATCATATTTATGTTTAATGCAATAAATCCAAGTTTTTCTAGTTGCATCATCAATAAAAGTAGCATAATAATGAGAGCCACCAAGAGATTGTACGTGACTCAGTCCCCATACATTTGTATGCACAAGATCTAACTTTCCACTCTTCTTCTATTTCCAAACCCTGAGAAATATAACTCTCTTTGTTTTCCATAAACTTGGTTCTCACATAATACCAAACTTACTTGCTTCATATCTGGAAGCAATTTCCTTGAGTGGAGAATCTGCATCCCCTGCTCACTCACGTGGCCAAGCTTATGATGCCACAATGATGTACATGTTTCTTTGGAAGCTACAGAGATAGAATAATCAATATTATGAGGACATAAATACAATGTACCTATCCTATCTCCTTTTGCTACTACCAATGCTCCTTTAGTGATCTTCCACCACATTTTTCCAAACGTAGACAAACAACCATTATCTCCCAACTTCCTTGTTGAGATCAAATTTATTTTCATAGTAGGAATACGCCTTACATATTTTCACACCCATTGATTTATATTATTTAATTTAATTTGTACCTTACTCATTCCAACAATTTTACATGGTTCATCATCCCCCAATAAAACATGTCCAAAATCACCTAGAACATAATCATGAAAGAATTTCCTATGGGGTGTAGGATGACATGAATCCCTTGAATCTAGTACCCAGTAATCACTAGCATTATCCAATGTAAGAATAGAAGCATCTTGTAACACATCACCTGGTACATTAACTTCCTGAGTAGTCTCTTGCTTCCCGTCTCCTTTCTTATTTGGAGCTCTGCAGTCAAAGGTAATTTTTGCAAGTGAAATATCACCAATTAGCTAATTTTTGGACATTTTTTCAAAAAATAAATTAACTAATTGGTCATTTTTTCTCTCCAATACTGCCTATATTTAAATAAAATATGTTTTTTATTATAATATTCGTCAAAATTTACATATTTTAGTAATAACTGCATACATTTCATATTTAATATTTTCCTACCTATCTCTATAAATTATTTTTTCAATCTGAAGTAATCCCATGGAATACTATACATAGGTATATTTTTAGGACCCTTAAAAATTACCCTATTACAGTGTTTCTTTAGATGTCCTCTCTTACCAAAGTTCTAACACTCTATCTTTCCTAGTTTGAACTTGGATATTCCTTTTTTAGAATTGTTGCGATTACCCGGGATCTTTCCTCTCTCCCTTCGTCTTCCCCTTCTCTCCATGGTCAACACATTACCTGATGTCTCTCACCTGTTATTTTTCTTTGCATTTCCTTGCTAAGAATAACACCAACAACATCATCAAATTTAATGGTGTTTGAACTAGAGACAAAGTTACTTACATCCATGTCCAAGCCATTCCAACTTTCTAGCAATGAGCACAAGATTATAATATCCTTAACCTCATCATCAAAGTTCACTCCTATAGAACTTAGCTTATTAGTAACCATATTAAATTCATTTAAATGGTCAAAAAAATATCCACCTTTTGACATATTCATATTAAATAAATGCTTTATTAGAAATATCTTGTTGGAAACCGAGGGTTTTTCATAGAGCTTAGCCAATGCACTCATCACACCCTCCATTGTATTTTCTTTTGAAATAATGAAAGCCACTGACGAATACAGGCACAATTGTATTGTTTCTAGTGCATATCTATCAAGATCCTCCCATTCTTCGTCCTTCAAAGTCATTGGTTATTTTTGTTTTCTTCATGGTAGGGAAAGATCCTTCTAGTACAGATAGTCCTCCATTTGCATCTTCCATAATTGGTAGTTTGGGCCATTAAATTTTTCGACCCTAAAGTTGCCTTCTTCCTCCATTGCTCCAACTCGAACCAAGAACCATTCTTTCCCATGATTTTACAATCCAAATATACAATTGGATCTGATACTAGTTGTTAGAAAAACAAGTTCACAGAGCAATAACAATTAAACAAGATGCAAATATAAAACACATAAACACATGAGAAGAGAGACACAAATATAATGTGGTTCACCCAAGATGGGCTACATCCATGCATAAATTACCTTTTCTTTTATTATTATATCATCAAACAAAATGAAGGGATACAACAAGCGAAAAACCCATCCACTTTCTCTTCACTCTCTCTCACAATCACAGAGATCGTTTTACAATGCTACAATATAATACATGGTCTTATTACAATTCTTTCCTTTTATGAGGGAATTACCATGGGAAAATACCACAGGTCACCCAATACCATGGGCTTGCAAACTGTTGGCCAACAAACATCCCAACAATTTTTTGGGGGGGAGTTGAGCCCGAACCCCCACAGGGGGGAAATGTCCCCCTGCACCCCCCTGCTGGGAGAATACTACATTAAAACTAGGGTAGAAACACGAGTGAGAAATAACATCTTTGAATCAAGAAGATCAGGCTAAACAACCAACAAGGTTCAGAAGTGTCTATGTGAGGTTAAGATGTTCAAAAACTAGGGATTTTGCATGCTAAGGTTGCATGATCATCTCTAATGGGAGTTGATAGGTTTGTGGATACCTCCCCTAATATATTTTGTAGTGGATGTTAAGTGGATTACTCTTAACCGTTTTGATATTTATTTTCTAATCAGGTTTATGGTTAGGGGATCTAAGAGGAGAACCATTCATTACTAAGTTGGTAGTGGAACCTATATTAATTGGTTTCCCAATAATATGGGGGAAACATCAATGAAAAAAAGGATGGAGGTATCGTTATATCCTATATTGTTGACTCCACTACGAGGGTGATGGCTACTATCATAGTTCATATGTTGGGTGCGAATACAATCCACTATATTTTGGAGGCCAACTTCAACTAGTGGAGAAGGTGTTGGTCAACATGATATAGGTTTCATGGGTGCACATGTTGGGTGTTAACATGCACTCTTAGTTAACCAAATGTTATATAGATAAGCACAACTAACTCTACTACAAGTCAATCTTGTGCTCATTTTTATTTGAGTGATATTATTCCTTGAGACCGATAAATTATGTACCTATTCGGGGGCTAAGGGAGCATCTAATGGTCTTTTGGGGAACTATGATGCCCCCGTATTGGTGGTATTGAGGTGGGATAGGTGTGAATGAAATGAAGGTAGCCTATGTAGCATTAAACTTATTAAATTGAGCACATACATCTATGGACAAACACACAACTCACAAGGTAGATCACACAATTTACTCAGTTATTGAAGAATGAAATAGTGCAAAAATGGCTTGCAACTGTGAATGCTTTTCATTAATCAAAAAGTAATTAGATGAATAATTACAATGTAATACAATGGCTAAATAGCCACATGCAATTCGAATCCACATGAGGAAATTCGAATTGATTAGAATCTACTTGATTGTAGGTAACTAAGACCTTGTCCAAATCATCATAAGAGGACTCAATAGTTAATTGACCTTGTCTAAACAATTATCGGAGTTCATCAGAGTTCTCAAACACAAATCAAGTGTCTAATTCAGTGTTAAATGAGGCTAACTAAGTGTGGTAGGTGAGAAATGTGCCTCTCCTGCATGCAACCATGCAAACCTAGTGCTAACTAAATGTAGAGGACTAGCACTGAATGTAACTGACTCCTAACTCAGCTTGACTAGTCACTAACTGAACTCAACTGATGAAGGTTGGTATCGGCACTCCCAGTGGCTCCTAAATTGTAGGGATTGATCTAGGAGGCTCCTAAACTGATTCATGCGAGTGCAATCAGTGGCAATAGGCCTCAATTAGTGTTCCCTACACTTTATTAACTGGAACATGTGCCCCAATTAGGCCAAGTGGACCCAATGGTGCCAGTGACTAAAAATAGATTGGATTGAATCCCGGTTTAGACATGACTCTTGATTTAGAAATATGACCAAATTGGAAAAGGGAGGATTAATAATCCTAACACCCCCCCTGAATGCTAACTTGGACAATCTGTGGACCCTGGTAACTAAGACCATAGGTCACCCATTACATCAAGTAAAGTAAAGTATCTACTCAATATAAGGAGCTGGGGAAAAAACCACATGGGAAAAAGCCCCCCCTCTAATTAAGCAGGTAGAATCAGGATCAATCTGGTTCTTTTGTGCACATGTATCCTGGGGCCTGGAATGTGAACCTCTCCATCATTATGTCTGGTGGAATCTTCCTCTTTGGAAGAAGAATGATATGCTCAACTAAATCAGAAATATAGACAGTTGTTGGATGAAGACTGGATCCATGTAGAGCAACCGAAATCAACTGATAAGTGAGAATAGGTTCTTGAGGATTTAAGCCATGTGAGGAACACTCAATAAATTGATATGTTGCATTGATGAACAACAAACCATGAGTGGTAAAAACAGCCCCAATTGTTAGGAGCAAGTGTCCAGGTGGATGCAGAAAATATTCATTTTTACTAGTTCTGTGAGGAGATGAGCATGTGACCAAAGGTAGAGAAGCCCTGGGACTATTGAGAGTGAATGCTTGAGATCCATTGTATGATATAGCTTCAGAAATATCTAATGAATCACATAATAAAATATCAGCAACCTCATAATAGGAAACTAACACCAAATCCCCAACAACAATTTTGAGGAAGAATTGCGGTACTTGATTTTTCACACCAAAATTGGTGAGAGTAGCTACAAGCATGACTGAAATCTCTTGGATTTTAAAATTTGAACCAAATAATATCATATCAGAAAGTAAATCATATCTAAATGATTTCATATCAGATCCAAAACTGTGAAATGAAATCAAATCCCTAGCAACAGTTTTGAAGGAGACTGCGATACTTGTTTCTTCACAAAGTTAATGAGAACAGCTACAAGCAGTACTGAAGGCTTATGAGCCTGAAATATTGAACCAGGAAATATCAGATCAGATAAAAATAAGATCATATCAGATCCAATAAGTTTCATATCAGATCCAAAATTATGGTCCACCGAGATGATAGATGCACATTTTTCTTCTTCTTCAAAATTCTGAATTTTGGTGCAGGCAATCCTGCAGGAATTTGATGGAAGATCTAGATCATGGGGAGCGAATGGATCACTCTGGTAATCTGATATTATTTCCAAAATATACAAGGTATTACATATTTTCATACCAGCAACAACATTAGAGGGAGAAAAATCAAATTTCTCTTCACTTTCGGAAGCAATTACTGGCATATTTTGCACAGAATTCAAAGGAAAATCACTGGAGAGTGTTTGCATGGAAGTGCAGCAATATTTTTCTTCAATATCAGAGATTTGAATGTCTTCTTATCTATCAGCCATATGAGGAGATGAGATATCATAGATCTTATAAAATTCTGGAGCATCAGGAGAAGGAGTCACTACAAGGAGACTATCTTCAATTCGAATTGACTGTGTAGAAGCTTCTGCTTCTTCTTCATGTTGAACAACTTCATCAGAGAGAGAGGAGGACGATATTTTTGGATCAAGAATTCTTATGGTGCTGGATGTTCTCTCCAAAGCTCTATTATGATCCTCATCAATCATTCCAAAGGTTCTGTCCAGTTTTTTCCAGACATCCTTGGGGAATTCAATAGATCTTTTGAGGTAGCACAAGCTAGGAGAAAGAGCTAGTTGCAAGTTTCCAAAAGCTACATCACATTCATTCAGCCAATCATTCTCACTCTCAAAGGATTCTTCACCAAGTCCAATAGACACCTCATAGAGACCTTGTCTCTTCAGAGATGCAATCATCTTCATCTTCCTTTTTGGATGGTTTGTGGATAGAGTGAGAAGAGGAACTGATGAATCCAAAATTGATGAATCCATTCGAAGTTGTACTTGAAAAACAAAAAAAGGGAACCGTAAGGTCGAACAACTTGCACTTTTCAGGTTTTCATCACACCCATCATAATTGATCAAGCAAGCTTGATCAACAATTCCTTAACTTGGGGTATTAAGTGGTAAACCTTATGCTTCTGGTGCAGATCTGGAAGGAGCAATTTTGCTAAAAAATGATCCAATAGGAGATCTGAGGAGGAGAAGTGCCTTGTTCGCTGAGGCTCTGATACCATATTAAATTGAGCACATAGATCTGTGGACAAACACACAACTCACAAGGTAGATCACACAATTTACTCAGTTATTGAAGAATGAAACAGTGCAAAAATGGCTTGCAAATGTGAATGATTTTCATTAATCAAAAGGTAATTAGATGAATAATTACAATGTAATACAATGGCTAAATAGCCACATGCAATTCAAATGCACATGAGGAAATTCAAATTGATTAGACTCTACTTGACTGTAGGTAAATAAGGCCTTGTCTAAATCATTATCAGAGGACTCAATAGTTAACTGACCTTGTGTAAACCATTATCAGAGTTCATCGGAGTTCTAAAACACAACTCAAGTGTCTAATTCAATATTAATTGAGGATATCTGACTGTGGTAGGTGAGAAATGGGCCTCTCCTACATGCAGCCATGCAAACCTAGCACTAACTAAATGTAGAGGACTAGAACCGAATGTAACTGACTCCTAACTCAACTTGACTAGTCACTAACTGAACTCAACTGATGAAGGTTGGTATCATCACTCCCATTGGCTCCTAAATTATGGGGATTGATCTAGGAGGCTTCTAAACTGATGCATGCAAGTGCAATCAGTGGCAGTAGGCCTCAATCAGTGTTCCACACACTTTAGTAACTGGAACATGTGCCCCAATTAGGCCAAGTGGACCCAATGGTGCTAGTGACTAAAAATAGACTGGATGGACTCCCGATTTAGACATGACTCCTGATTTAGACATATGACCAAGTTGGACAATGGAGGATTAATAATCCTAACAAACCTTAGTAGGGGGTAAATATTCCAGGAGACCCAAATATCCTACCTCACATTCTCAGTGATGGGCAGGGACCATGTGGGGGCCCATGGGTGAGTAAATATTGTACTCTAACATGTTCATACATTCATTTTTTGTATTTCATTCATATTTTGGTTTTTGTATGTATATGTGAGATACTCATTGTGTGATGTTGTTTGTTGGCTATAGATATGGTACCTTTCCCTCCTACAACAAGAGTTGTGTTAGTTGTTATAGAAGTTGATCTTGTGAAAGGTTAGCATAAATGTTTCTATCAAGAGGAGTCCCTTTCCCATGAGAGGGACGGAGGTTGAGGTGTGGGTGGTGTATCCCTACTAGGTGGTGACTCCAATGCTCATTATATCAAGCTTGAGTGACATTTTGTGGCCTACCTTAAGTGTGTGGATGAGTGGTTCTAGGCCAATTTGGAAAATTTTCTGGTGGAGACTTGTCTCTATATTTTGGTGTTCCAACTATGGTTGGCACATTCGCTTGTGGAAATCATGAATCACATATGGGATCAATCATCTAAGGATGACCTAAGGAGTTGTAGTAGCACTCGACCATGTATAAGTAGGAGTATTATGATCACTCCCTATAGAAATGGGTCTAGTAGACAAGCCACCACCAACACCACTAGTATTAGTACCTCCAGAGGTTGTGTTTCCCCTAGCTTTGATGGATCCTCCCCCTCCTAGGGAGGGAGAGGATTATATATATTTATTGTTCTTGGGCCTCATTTTGTACCTTTAGTTATGGTTATTTCCTATGGGAGATGAAGTGCTGGTGTACCCCCCCATAAGATTTAATTTTTCATAGACCTAATAAAAGTCTATAAAAGAGACCATTTGGGTAGATATTCAGGATATTAGATCAAAGGAATGGGTGATTCCATGAAGATGGGTAACACTTTTTGGCCAAATTTGGCGATGAAAACCTGATTTTTAACTCATGTGCTAAATAGA
>LPNX010884411.1:412104-454561 GCA_001517045.1 Pseudotsuga menziesii | reverse complement strand
GGAATCATTGCCACTTACCATAAAGCTTGTGATGTCATTGGAAAAGAGAAACTAACTGTCACAACATCATTCTTGAGGCCCGCAACAGCTTCATGTCAATTTGCACAAGTATTGATGCCAATGAGGATCAACCTTTTTAATTAAAAGTGACTATAAGATTTCTGAAGAAATCAATTGCCCATCACTCAAAAGGACTGCACGGGAAACTTGCTGGAAAAGGCACATGGTCCCAAATTCCAATTATTAGGGAATCCACTGTTAACAACTTAACACTGAATCTGCCCTTGGAAGTCTCAAAGTATTACCTTCATTATGGTCCATGAGCACATTCGCGATAAGGCTGGACTTATCCTTAATCCATATTGATTTCTCAGCATCAACAGTTCGAACTTCATGGACACATCCTCAGGAGATTCCATGGCCATCACCGTTTACCCACGGTTGTTAGATTTCAGATTCCAGGGGATCTAGATAGTGGATACAACTCAGAGATTTGGGTTCCAGATATCAGTAGTACAAGGTAAGCACTAGTTTGACAGATTTGTGGTAGCTGTTATAGAGAGGTTTGCCATTAACATTTTGATCAGAGAGGACTGATTGTAGGGAGTAACAGGGCAGCAACTAATACCTACAGGCAACAAGCACACAGCAGAAATAAGGTTGATAGTAGATACTTACAGATGCCATTACACAGTTTGGAGATGAGTAACTACCCAGTACAAGGATGAGAATATCTTGAAACTCTCATTTGACATTTGATGTACCTTCAATTTAGCCCAGTTTGAGATGAAATCGGGGGTTTGAATCATAGCAATTTTTTTCATCTGGTTATTAATTTACACAAAGATCACACAGGTGATTATGGGATAGAGGTGCTGTCATGACTCATAAATGTCATTCTATGTGTCTAATGTTGTTTCTAGCTTATAGAGGTAATGTGCAGGCAGATTTTGGCCCATATTTGGCCTGTTTGTGCCCTTAAATATGGGCATTGGAAACATTCAAAACAGATTCATGTGTTTATCATTTGACTATGCATGCCCAAGCAGATTGTAGATAGAAGGCAATTCATAAAAAAATATGATGAAGCCAGGGTTTGTGTTCACAGATAATTCACAAGGGTATATTTTATGAATATATCTCATGAGTCATGACATATTCTGTTACATGTACGATATTATACATACACTATTATGTTTCAGCACAGTTATACATGGATGGGGATAGTTGAAGCCCACGGGAAAAGTGATAAGATCACTGTCTAATAGTATTTAAAAGTGAAAGAAAGTTCAGTAGAATATTTCAAAGACAGATAATATTCCTTCAACATCTTAGGAAGAGACTTTGAAGTGTTTCGCCAGAACAATAACTTTTAGTGAAAAACAGTTAAGCTCAACCTTGATAGCTTTCCTATTGATTGTTCTACTAGAATTTTGTGCTGAAAGGAACTAGATCAATCCTGAATCTGATATTATCATATTTCAGAGATAAATAACAATCCTTCAAGATCCTCGAATGGAAACGATCCTCAAGCGGCACTGTTGGAGCAGGGTCCCGCAGCTACAGAAGAAGCTGCTAGTTTTGGCGGAAAGATATAGTTTTGGCAGAAAGAGGACAAGGCAGAGCTACGACGCCGTAGCACATTTCCAGCTAGAGAGCAGAGCCGGAAACCATGACTTTTGGGATAGAAAATTCAAGAAGGCAACGGTACCTGAGCGGCTGAGAGAAGAAAGATCAACCATTGCATTGAAGGCAGCGGCGGAAGACAGGAGGGCTCAGCGACCCTCATAAAGAAGAAGGAGCAACGAGGCTCAAGCATTGAAGGAGAAGGACAGAAAGCAGAGAAGCGGTGCATAGTACCCATGGTCAGTGTTGGGAAGCATGGAAGACTGCAAAGAGCTGTGGTGTGACGGGAAGCGGCTACCTCAAGGACAGAGAGGACCGACTGTCACTAATTAGGGTATGGGTTTACTGTTGGGACAGGCCCACAGTGTTGTAATGGCAAGACCTTCGGGCCGCCTATAAAAGCTTGCATTTTGTATTGTAAAGGGTTAGCTAATCAGTCAGTTAGCCAGTTGGTTGGTTCATAGGATGAGTCGTTAGTTGGTCGGTAGATTATTTTGAGTAGACTCAGGAGTCAGTTAGACAGACTGTGTTGTAACGATCCAGACACCTAGCTTGTCTGTGAGTCATTTGAGTTTGTATGTAACCATCCACAGAGGGGAAAGAGAGGGAAGGATTTATTGAAAGAAAGGCAATATAGAGATAGAAATAGCCCAGAGATCTAGAAGAGATCTCGCGCTGCATATGCAGTGCAACAGACTGTGCTAACTTCCCTCAAGATATATAATAGAAGCACAGTTTGGTGGGCGTAACTCCCATCCTGGGGGTGAACCACGTTAAATCTGCGTGTTATGTGTTGTATGAATGTGATTGTATTTGCTTATTGTTGCTGGTTATCATGCATATAATGTTAGTTGCAGTAAGTAAATGTGTGTATTGCTCAGCTCATGGTTATGCAAGATGATAGAGATAAGTTGAAGTATTTTAGTAAGTTGCTTAAAGACTCCTTTACGTCTGTTTCCAACGACCGTTTACTCACAGTATAACTTCTGGGAAGTAGGGTTCCGCACCGTGACACAGTCAATGCTAAGAGTGCAAAGTCGTAGTGGTAAGATATCATAGAGAGGCGATATCGCACCGGCAGAGGAGCTGCGGTGCGCGATACTGCGAGTTGAGGGCTTAGCGTTGAGGAGAGGCTGGGTGTCCCACGATGCGCAGAGATGCGATAAGGTTGGGGATATTGTGAGTAAGTAGAGGTTGTGCGACGCGGGAGGAAACCGTGTGACTTGCGCGTGGAGAAGAATCTCAAGACTAAGAGTGCTGCGAGTAGAAGGGGATGTGCGATATCACTCATACCGACACAATTGAAGCAAGGCTAACACAGCTGCTTGCCCTAGAAGAAGACAGGTTCATTGCCGGATTCCATCAGAAAGTGCAGAAGGCTCGAGAAAAAGCTTGGCATGACAGACACATTAAGAAAAAGACTTTCCAGACCGGAGACCTGGTGCTCCTTTATGACAGCAAATTCATCAAGTTCCCAGGGAAGTTCAAGACACATTGGCTAGGGCCATATCAGATATAGCAAGTCACAGAAGGAGGTGCCATTCAGCTCAGCCAGCTGAACGGGGAGCTCTTACCCACATGGATTAACGGCAGTAGGCTTAAGCTCTATAGTGACAGCCTCCCCACCCCTCAGCCCTAGCAGGAACAGTTCATGATGGTGCAGATGTCCAGTGTAGTTGAAAGGAGGCATCGTGCCGGGAATGAGTCTACACTCGCAAAAAAAAAAAAAAAAAAAAAAAAGTTATTTTTGACATTGTTTGTTTGCGCAGGGGATGCGGAGTTGCATCGCAGCAGTAAGATGTTTCCCCCTGCCACGTATTCAGTTTGCAACCGACAGTGGGCTAGTCAAGTCACTATCTGACAGGTAGTTAATGAAGAAATGACCGGTATTCCCTACCATAGATTTGGCAGCAGTATATTAAATTTTTCCCGATTTGCTAAATCTCTGATGAGACCGGCACCCATACACACGCTTGGAGGAAAATTCGATCAGATTTTAGCATTTATTGAGGATTGAAGGACGGGTGTGGTCTTATCCAGACAATTAATATGACCGGCGCACCCAATCTAGATGACCGTTATGACCGGGATTGTCGTATTTGGCACAAAAGCAGAAAGTATTCAATTGGGACAGTTACGCCTGCAGAAAAAATTGAGAGCTGGAGAGTAAGTGTTAGGCATTCCCTGTGTCGAGCTAAGTTGTTACAGAGTGCTGTGGTTCTCAGAAGTTGTAACCATTGCACGTCCTCCATTTTATGCTAAGTGGGTCCTATCTGAGGACGAACCGCTGGAAAACATTGTGAGAAGATTTCAGCGTCACGGCCTTGCAGGAGCTATGGCGTCGCCATCTATAGCTAACCCGCCGAGCTCATCCCGAACCAGAGAACAGCCGAAGACAAGGAGCCAATCCCAGCTAGCAGAAGAATCCGGCTCTAAGCGGGAGGACGAAGTCCTTAGTTCAGCAGACTACCTCATCCCACAAGTTGAAGGCGCTCCAGACATCAAAATCTCCAAGAGCGGTAAGCTTACTATTCCCATCCCGCCCATAGATTCTCAGGTTAAAGAAAATGGTGATCTCATAGGATATGCGGGCATAGTTAAATTCATAGATTACAACCTGGGAGACGGTAAGACGTACCCCCACTTCAAACCAGATCACTATCTGAAGCATGAGAAAAACCCAAGGACAGGTCGAGAAGAACTTGTCCCCATGCCACATGTTGAGGTTCTTGAACCCTCGGGTCTGCTTAATTTGTTGAGACTACCCCATTTTGGATGGAGTGCAGAGGTCACTGCTGTAGTGCGTATACTACTTTCATGTGTACATGGAGGCTATCTCTGGTTAGGTAGCTGAGTTGACCTCAACATCGACTTGATACACCGCGTCACTGGCTTGTCTAAGACTGGTAAATACCCCGACGTACAGGTATCAGGAAAGACCAAGGATTCCAAGCTGCCACCAGCGCTCGTTAAAAAGTATCAGTTACAGCGAGGAGGCAGGGCTTATGATGTTACGAGTTTACAAAATGAGACGCTCAAATTTACAGCCAGCCTACTTGCAGGAAGACTGTTAACTAAAGTCCGACCAAAGGAAGTCACAGGATCCGTGATCAGTCTGGCCATACAAGTTATGGAAGGAGAACAGTTCAATTGGTCGTTATTCTTATTAAACATGCTTCAGGAAGATTGCTTGGCAGCCCGGGATCACGCAAACACCCTTTCCATTTCTCATGGCTGCTGGTACTATGCGCCTTTGTCAGCTGGAAGGAGCCGCCCAACTCCCAGTTCCCACGCGGTGTGCGCTATGCCAGTTTATGGGACAGCCCTAGCCCAGCCAGAAAAAAGGTTAATGCGATGGTATTCTTTGAATACTATTTGTTGTTGAAGGCCATTATCCAAGCATCACCGCGCATCAGTAAAGAGACCGTGGATATATTTGACAACCGGCTTAATTTCATCGCAGATAGCCACTTAATTTGCCTAAGGCCTAAAAGGACTAAAAGGTACGACTGGGCCCCTGGCTCCTTCAGAATGACAGTGCAGGATGTTGAAAATGTCATCCGAGGCTTCGATGACCAATGGCGAGAGGAATACAAAGATACCACGCCAATACCAGCAGAGACCGCGCAGACAGGTCCACCAGAAAAAGGCAAAGACAAGCTAGACACCGAGGCACACCAAACAACAGAAGTACCACTACACGGCCAGAAGAAAAGAGATGTGCCAGAAGAATCAGCAACAACGCCCACTACAAAGGATGGAAGCCAGGAGACCGCAACGACACAGGGGAGGAAGAAACAGAAAACTTCAAAACCGACTCTGAGGACGGCACTAACAAAAGATGATTACGAACTCATTGCAACAAGGACATGTGATACACTCAAGGATTCATTTGATGAGGTGAAGCAATCACAGGAAAAGATTCAGAGTGCCATAGAAAAGCAGCTCATAGACATACGAACAATTACAGAGAAGGCTGCCACGATACATACTACACCAGTAAAGGTGCCCACTAGAGAAACTTTAGCACCGCCGCTACCCCGTGAGGAAAGCTTAGCAAAAGATTGCCTCAACATTGTGTTGATCCCACCGGGCAGTATCAGACTCTCGGCGACAGCGGCGGACCCACCAGTCCAGTTTAAGCAACCCCTTGAGGTTAACCTCTCAGAGGTTCACATTGATCAGTTGCACAGAATCCAACAGCAGCTAAGCGCAGAGCTCAGGAGTAGAGAGCTTGCGACTTACCAGCAGAATGCGTAGCTAAAGCAAAAGAACGCAGCACTCGCCACCAGCTATCAGAAAAAGGTAGACGAGTTGAAAACATATTAGAACAAGGATCAGGAACTCTCCCAGGTACTACAGAATATTGTAATAGAACTCCCTAATTGCAACATCGAGTTCACACTTCCTACCCCGGAGAAGCTACAAAGAGTTGCAGCAAGAGCAAAGGTTCTCGAACAAACTGTAGCTAAGATGGATGAGAAAGTAGCCAGGATAAAGGCAGACCACGAGATGCAGATCGCAGAGCTTGAGGCACGTCTACAAGACACCTCCCTAGCAGACCAAAAAGCACGAGTGGAAGCTTTTCGACTCACCTCTGCACAGGTACAATCATGCATTGACGAAGCTCGAGTACTACTAACAAATGCGATGAACACATGGGCCGAGTTAGATGAGCCACCATAGAAGGTCGAGATCCAGCAGAGTATACAGCAAGTAGAGAACACTGCAGTGGCCATGAAAGAAGAAATCAAGAGCCTAGCAGCTCTTCAGAAGATGAGAAAGACGAAGGAGATGAACCAATTACAGCAAGAGGTGCAGCAGTTAAGAACAAAGGAGCTGCACATTACTAACCTGCTTCAACCTTTTCAGGAGCAAATCATAGAATTAGTAGATGTGGTTGAGCAGAAGCCGAAGGAAGTCACGGCCACCAGAGAGAAAATTGAAGGAACAGAGGACCCCAAGATTGATCAAGCATTGCTTGACTCAGCGAAGCAGTGCGCTGAGGAGATGAAGAATGAAGTCGCGGGACTTCAAGGCAGGTTACAGCGCACTTCACAGGAGGCGAAGGACAAGTTGCAGCAGGAGAAGCCTCTTCCAGGTGGCTCGAGGATGAGCCACAAGTAAGTGTTAGGGGACTGTTGGAGCAGGGTCCCGCAGCTACAGAAGAAGCTGCTAGTTTTGGCGGAAAGATATAGTTTTGGCAGAAAGAGGACAAGGCAGAGCTACAACGCCGTAGCACGTTTCCAGCTGGAGAGCAGAGCCGAAAACCATGACTTTTGGGATAGAAAATTCAAGAAGGCAACGGTACCTGAGCGGCCGAGAGAAGAAAGCTCAACCACTGCATTGAAGGCAGCGGCGGAAGACAGGAGGGATCAGCGACCCTCACAAAGAAGAAGGAGCAACGAGGCTCAAGCATTGAAGGCGAAGGACAGAAAGCAGAGAAGCGGTGCATAGTACCCATGGTCAGTGCCGGGAAGCATGGAAGACTGCAGAGAGCTGTGGTGTGACAGGAAGCGGCTACCTCAAGGACAGAGAGGACCGACTGTCACTAATTAGGGTATGGGTTTACTATTGGGACAGGCCCACAGTGTTGTAATGGCGAGACCTTCGGGCCGCCTATAAAAGCTTGCATTTTGTATTGTAAAGGGTTAGCTAATCAGTCAGTTAGCCAGTTGGTTGGTTCATAGGATGAGTCGTTAGTTGGTCAGTAGATTATTTTGAGTAGACTCAGGAGTCAGTTAGATAGACTGTGTTGTAACGATCCAGACACCTAGCTTGTCTGTGATTCATTTGAGTCTGTATGTAACCATCCACAGAGGGGAAAGAGAGGGAAGGATTTATTGAAAGAAAGGCAATATAGAGATAGAAATAGCCCAGAGATCTAGAAGAGATCTCACGCTGCATATGCAGTGCAACAGACTGTGCTAACTTCCCTCAAGATATATAATAGAAGCACAGTTTGGTGGGCGTAACTCCCATCCTGGGGGTGAACCACGTTAAATCTGCGTGTTATGTGTTGTATGAATGTGATTGTATTTGCTTATTGTTGCTGGTTATCATGCATATAATGTTAGTTGCAGTAAGTAAATGTGTGTATTGCTCAGCTCATGGTTATGCAAGATGATAGAGATAAGTTGAAGTATTTTAGTAAGTTGCTTAAAGACTCCTTTACGTCTATTTCCAACGACCGTTTACTCACAGTATAACTTCTGGGAAGTAGGGTTCTGTACCGTGACACATTCAATGCTAAGAGTGCAAAGTGGTAGTGGTAAGATATCGCAGAGAGGCGATATCGCACCGGCAGAGGAGCTGGGGTGCGCGATACTGCGAGCTGAGGGCTTAGCATTGAGGAGAGGCTGGGTGTCCCGCGATGCATAGAGATGTGATAAGGTTGGGGATATTGTGAGTAAGTAGAGGTTGTGCGACGCGGGAGGAAACCGTGTGACTTGCGCGTGGAGAAGAATCGCAAGACTAAGAGTGCTGCGAGTAGAAGGGGATGTGCGATGCGCAGAGTTAGCTGACCTTGTGAATCATAGGAGTAAGAGGAGAAAAGTAGGATGCGCAGAACCTGGTCCAAGACACCTGAGTCTTGGCCAACCCATTAGATTCACTTCGGGTGAGACTTCAGATCGCTTCGCGGTCTGTCGCCGAAAGGGCCAGTGAGTTAGGGGGTGTTGTTGATTGAGTATAGTAAACCCGGGTCTGCCCATGCAATCAACAGGCACTCTTAAGAGATTGTCCAAAACTGTAATTTTCAGTGAAACATAAATATAAGCTCAACCTTGATAGCATTCTTTATTAGAATTCTGTGCTTTAGTGGAATTTTGTGCTGAAGGGAAGTTGATCCATCTTGAACTTGATTTTTTGAAGATAGATAAAATTCCTTCAATGCCCTCAAAAGCCACTTTTAAGAGATATCCCAAGGGCCAAAACTGTATTTTTTACTGAACAGAGCTAAGCTTAACCTTGACAGCTTTCTTTATTAGAATTGTGTGTTTTTAGTAGAATTTTGTGATGAGGGGAAGTAGTTCAATTCTGAATTTGTAATTTGTTACTATTTAACTGGATGAGGAGTGATCGTAATGGAAACAAATTATGATTATTTATTTAGGAGAATGGTTGGATCTTTTTTAGAAAATATAGTTCTGTGCTGTAACTGACAATAGATTAGAGGCACATTTCCATTATCTCCATTGACTCGATGGACAGTGCAGGATGTAAAATTAATAGCGATTCTTGATGATAAGATGAGCTTTACCATCCTGTTCTTTTTTTTTTGTTTATCTGAAAAAATGGGCTTAGAAGTTGTTACTACTTTTCTAGAGCTTGCAGAAGTCCACAGGAACCAGATTGGACCAAAGAAACCAGGGATGCTATGATCCCTGCAAATTCTTCTCACTGAATTAATGCCCCTTCTTATATCCTGAATAATGCCACCCAAACAATAGAGTTAACCAAGAAGAAAACGTTTTCTAAATTCCTCATAAGAAAGGAATCTGAATGTACTACATTTTGATGCAAGCTACAATTTGCACAAATACAGAATGATACTATTTACAGAATGTCAAAATCCCTGATGCAAGCTACAATTTGCACAAATACAGACTTCAAACTATTTACAGTAAGCACTCTCACACTGATTTGGTGAAGGCTTCAAGTCCAATAGCAAGCTCCAACTTACAAATCAAACTTCGATCTATAGCAACCAGCTCCAACTAACTGATTTGGGTGAGCACCAACTTGTGGATAGGCTGCAACCTGTCACTGGGATGAGAAAACCAATCCTCTTGAGTTGCAACTAAACTCTCCTGCACCACCCTACCACCCTAAAGTAGATTAGACTCTCAACCTCGATCTTTTGTTGTTCCTACACTTGCACCACTGTTCCATCCCATGGACAACAGTTTTTGTGCTTGTTTTTCTAATCATCAATCCACCAGATTCATGTCTTCATTCCAGTACTTAATCATATCAAGCATAGACTCTAGCTTCTCTTCTTCAATGCTCTGCCTCTGCAACAACCTGTAATTTCCAGTACCGCATGGATTTTACTTCTCCTAAAATACTCCTGAGACTTCTTTGTCAAGCTTCTATATTTCATTCAAGATTTATCAAATACATGCTAACTCCATAGCCATTCTCAATCAGCAACTATCTCTGCATTACCTTAATCTTCAGAAAAGTATTATCGTAGACCTTTGACACATATGACTTTGCCATTTAGTATTACATTAATACCAGATCAATCCAAACCTTCATAGTGCATATTATCTTCGATCTTTAACACATACAACCCTAAACCTCATCCATCCATTTTCCTATAACTGCAAACACTATCAGACCGACTACATCAATCCCCAATGAAAAGTTAAAAGCAAAACCCTGAGACATAGTTTTTCGACTTATTGCATCTGCAAATTCAGAAAGAATATAGCCCCAGATACCTTCATTCAACTGCACACTTTGTTCTTTGTCAGCTCTTTTGTTCTCCTTGGTCTCAAGATTCAGCAAACCAACCACTTGTCTTTATGTCTTCTTTTCTAATTACAAGTCTTTGCTTTCAAAACCATAGTCACCTCAAGTATATTGCTCTCATAAACAATTCCTGTCCTTTTTACAGCTGTCACTCTTGCATTCTTGTAGCTTTGATTCAAGCACTCTATTTCAGTCCTAACTTCATCAATATTGTTTACAGATGCCTCAAGGTCCTTTTTTCTGTTGATTTAGTGTGTTACATCATTTCTCATTACAACAAATGGTTCCTAAAGATTATTAGATAGAATACCTGTTTTACTGTAACTAAGATACATGGATCATTTCTATAGAAGAAACAAGGACAATGACACTATTCTTTTATCAAATAAGGCTAAGAGGCTGCCACATAGGGATACTTTGCAATCTAGGTTTGCTTGTGTTTCTTTCTGCTGTTATTTATAGATGAAATAGACAGCTACATACCTTTGATTCTCGAACCTATAACCAATCATCAATGCATTTCAATCCTGAAATAAGCAAGAGCACTTTTACCAAGGCACCAAATGATTCACCTTCAATCCATCGCAGCCTTCACCACATCGCAGCAAGAGCACTTTTGCCAAGGCACCAAATGATTCACCTTCAATCCATCGCAGCCTTCACCACAAAAGTATACATGATGACCAACAGAGGACCTTCCCAGATCCTGGAATACACATCACCGTAATTCAAAGCCTTCACTCTATGTTCATAGAGGCTCTCCACAAAAGCAGTCCCAATAGATGTTCCCAGGAATATCATGAGACCCACTTGGGTCCTCCCTTTGATTAAATACATGGATCTAAACAATGCTTCCAAGCCCCGACAATCTTCGAAGATGGAGATCACATTGGCCAAATTGTAGATAATCAAAGTGTGTGCAAACATCATAGAAAAAATTACGCCTAAGCCAAACACAGCATAGATAGCACAGCTTGAACAAAACCCCGTGTAAACCACAACATTCACCAGAATCACAAGCAGAAGGAGAAAAGCAGCAATGCATCTGACAATGGCGATACATACCCAGAAATAAGTCAGTATGACACGTTTCCAGATCTTGCGAATCATGGTAAGAATTTTTTCAATTGTAAGTTTCTTGCCTGCATACGATCCAGCCACGGAATGCACTATTGCAGCTTTTGCAAATAGCCAAAGGGTAACCAAGAAAGGGAAGTAGAAATTCAATGAAAGAACACTCTCAGATAATTTTCAGGACACGAGTTTAGTAAGATGGCTCTTAGGCAGCCCAGATGCCTCTGCCACTAATCTAAACCTAAAAGACATTTTTTCAACCACTGATTGCTCTACAAAGGCATTTGAGAGAAGGATTACAGATACAGGGAAGATGAATAGCACTGCAATTACCAGGAATCCTGTGGAATTGAAGTGAAGGATTCTGATGGTTTCTCTCAAGATCTCCAATGCACTCAGAGAGTTGAAGCGCTGCTCCATGTATGAGCTCTTAGAGAGTCTGTTGGAAAATAGAAGATGGCTCTCTGTTCCATTATCTCCAATGCTATTTTGTATCCCTGATTCTTCTTACAATGAAGAACTTGGGAGATGTAAAGCATCGAGTTCAATGGTCTCATCACAGCGAGCCATTGCTAGATAATTCTTCAAGCCGTTTCTGCAGTACACACTGGTGGGTTTTCGTTTTTAGGCATTGAAATATAAACCCAGTTGAGATCTTCGGTAGATCTATATTGGGGGTGCTATTATAAATACGTACGGATGGCCTGCCATGTACAGCTATACATTTGCAATTGTGGGCAAAACGGAAATTTTATTTTTCATAGGAATCCAAATGAATTGGGACTTGAAACGTCTGTACCTTGATTTGGAGATCATCCACAGCAATGTGTCTTTGAAGCCCTTGAAGGTCTACCTATTTGAGACTAACAATGCCCATTATATCAAGTTCAGACAAGCTTGGCATGTTTTATTGAGGATACTCATGGACTTGTCGGCATTTGATGGAGGTTCTTGCTACGTGGGAAATGGACAAAATGTGTTAAGGCTATCCAATGACCTTCAGATAACAACCAGGAAAAAGGAGCATGAGGGTAAGAATATTGCTACCTTTGTCTTCCACTTACTACAAAAACTTGAATACTTCATCAGTTGATCTCCCCGCCTTGTTCCATCAGACAGAAAGGCAACTGCTCGCATATTGCACAGCTTCGGAATGATAGGAGATCCATATTTGCTTGGAAAAGGAAAGAGCATCGAGCATCCTTCTCCCTCAAGTGATGCTTTTCCTCTTTCATTAATCTCTTCTCCACCTGTTCCCTCTTTGGACATTGTAAATAATTTCTTGGACCAGTTAAAGGATCTGTCGCTTAAGCAACGCTTTTCACTTTTTTTCTTCTACCCTAAATAATTGACCAATTAAGTTTATTTATGTAAATGATTGACCAATTTAAAGCGTCGTTGCTTAAGCGACGCTTAGGAGGATATACGTCGCTTAAGAGACGCTTACAAGCCTAGCCGTCTCTTAAGCGACGTTTATGCCCACCATTTCAAAAAAAAAATTATCTTTCTGATTTTTGATACGGTTAAAAGAAAAAATCCACGCGCCGTTGAAAAAAACCATCAGATTTTGGATCGAAATGTAGTAGTGTAGATAAATTGGAACTCCAAACCTGGTCATAATATGATCTTGCAAGAAGTCCATGACCGCATCTTCATTCACTTTACGCAATAGAATGGCTTCGACCCAACGAGTGAAGTAATCGGTTGCTGTCAGAATATACTTGTGTTGCAAGGAATAATTTGGCTTTATCTCTCCAATGATATCCATCCCCCACTACTCAAAAGGTTCTGTTATCATCATAGGATTTAATGGTCCTGCTGCTTTAACTTGTCTTCCACCACACTTTGACAAATGTCGCACTTTCTGACATGGGCATGTGCATCTTTGAACAGTGTGGGCCAATAGTATCCGACTCTGAGAATTTCATGGGCTGTAGTATCTCCAGAGAAATGTCCTCCAGCAGGCCCATCATGTAAATCTATCATGACCTTCTTCGCATCTTCTTTCTCTAAGCATCTAAGAAGAACTACATCATAATTATTTCTAAATAATATTCCTTCAACAATCTGATATGAGGCTGATTTAAGACGTAGTGCTCTTCTTTGCTTAGAATTCCAATGTTCCGGTAACAATCCCGCCTAAAGGTAATGCACAAGGTCTCGATACCAGGAGTCCAGAGCTGTGAAAAGAGGACATACATCCATCAAATGTAACTCAGCTTCATCTTCCCAGTCATGTTCTTCATTGTCATTACTTTCAGTCATTAGTTTGCACAATCCTTGCCCTTTAACTATGGAGGCAGGCTTGAATTCGAGGTCATACTCCTGTAGAGTTATTACCTAGTTGCCTCTTCTTTCTCCTAACTCCTTTTATACGAAAATGGACCTCACAGCTGGGCGTGGAACTATTACCTTTGTTCGGTTCTTAAGTATATAAGGTCTAAATTGTTTTACCACTTTGAACACTGCGTAAGCTTGTTTATCCACAGCTGGGTAATTCAATTCGGCCCCTTGTAGACCAGTGCTCATAAATGATATGGGGAACTCATCTCCCCCGTCTTCCTTCTGGGTAAGCACCACTGCTAATGAATAGTCATATGCAAAAGTGTACAAAATAAAATCTTTCTCAAAATCTGGACTTTTGAGGGAGGATGCATGCACAACAACTGTCTTTATTTTACTAAATGCATTCTTCTCTACATCAGTCCACTTGAATTGTACACTTTGCTTTACCATTTGCTGCAAAGGTTTAACAATTTGAGCAAAATATGGCACAAACCTTCACACAAAATTTATTGTCCCCATAAATGATTGCATGCCCTTTTTATTATGGGGTAAGGGAATCTATTCGATAGCTTTGATCCTCTCTGGGTCTATGGAGATCCCCTTCTTAGAAACCATGTGACCCAATAACTTACCTTCAGTAACAGCAAACATGCACTTCTTGGGGTTTAACGATATACCATATTTTCGGCAGCGTTTAAAAATCTGTTTTAGATGGAATGCATGTTCCTCCTTTTTCTTTGAGAATATTGTGATGTCATCGAGGTATACTACAGCACTGCAACCAATCAGACCACGGAAAGCTATTTCCATAGCCCTCTGGAACGTAGCTCCAACGTTTATGAGTCCAAAGGGCATCCTTTTGTAAGAAAAAGTCCCCCATCTGGTTCTGAACGTAGTTTTCAGTCTGTCTTCTTTAGCCACTAACACTTGATTGTAGCCTAAGAATCCATCTAATAAAGAAAATAATTCAGAACCCGAAACCATTTGCAATATCTGTTCCATGGGTGGGACCGGATAATTGTCTTTATCCAAAGCGCGATTTAAGTTTCTGAAACCCACACATAGTCTAATTTCTCTGGATTTCTTCCTTACTAGTACCAGATTTGAAACCCATTTCGAGTTTCTAACTTTGAAGATAATTTTAGCATCCAACAACTTCTTTACTTCATTATGAATTAGAGGCTCCAGTTTTGGATGCATTTTCCTTAAAGGCTATTGATAGGGCTTGACCCCAGATCTGATGGGGATAACATGCTGAATAATATTGGTGTCATGTGTCTTCAGATCTTCATATGTCTAGGCGAAAAAATCTTTGTATTGTTTGAATAGGCTGATGAACTTATTTCTTTCACCTGGAGAGTAACATTTTCCCAAATTCACATATTTAAGCTTGATTTCAGTCCCTAAATTAATTAACTCGAATTGTAGAGACGAACTATGAGTCTTCACATTCACTGGCCTTCTGAATTTCTCATTTAGATCAAACATTCACTCTAAAGTCCCGACTCCTTTAGGAATAAAATTATCGAATTTTATCTCGGCTTGATGTTCTTCATCATCAATAATCGCCTCTTTGAAGGTCTCGTCATTTGTCAGGCATTCTATAATTTGTTGATCATCATCAAAAACTCGTAGATTGGTAATCATATCTGGAATGGAAGGCCTGAAAAGCAATTCAATAGAACACCGGTTCTTAGAGGGCACAAGCCTAGCAACTGAGGTGGCCAACAAGTTAGCCGCTGCATTCTTAAGTCTAGGAATCGACATAACGTTAAATGCATGAAAATCTTTGAGTAGATCCCATACTTCATTTTGATAAGCTTTTAAATGAGGAGAAATGCAATGTATTTGATTTTGAATTTGTTTTACAATTATTTTAGAATCCCCATACACTTTCATATTTTCTACCTTTAATTCAATTGCTTTTCTTAGTCCCTGCACTAGTGCTTCATATTCAGCTGTGTTATTGGTGCATTCAAACTCTAACCTACATGAAAGAAAATGTTTTTTTTTTAGAATCAATCAGGACACAGCAAAATCCCGACCCCTCCAAAGTTTTAGAACCATTAAAAAAAAGCGTCCAAAAGTCGCTTACCACTACTGTGCGTGAAACAACATCTACATCTACAGCTAAGTCTACTATTTTACAATCGATTTCATCAGCCTACAAAAAATGAAGGAGAGCAGGCTGAGCATCTGATGTATCACTGGTTTCTTCCGCTTGATAGTTTCCCAATTCTAGCTCAATAAAGTAATTTCCCAAAATAGAATTCACTGGTTCATTTTTTCCTTCGAACTGAGTAACATTGTGTTTCATGTGGGGCTCCCTTAAAAATTTAATTTGATTTGGGATTCCTTTATAAGGTAGCCACAGATGTGATCAATCCGAGACAAAATATCCACTCAGCTTTGCCGACCAATCTCTACTCAAAACAAGTCCGTAAGCTTCAGGTATGTCAGCTACCACAATATCAATGCAATGACATACCTTATCATTTGAAGACAAGTGAATGAGAAAATCCTCCATTTCCCCAATTACCTTCACATTCATTCTATCCAACTGAATGACCCTCCAGGTAGATGGTTTAGGTTTTCCATTTATCTTTTTGCAGACTGACAGTAGCATAGCGTTGACTGATGCCCCCGAGTCTACTAGACAGTTGTGCATGTTGTGGTTGAAAATTTCAAAAGTGAGGAGAAAAGGTGGAGTCTTGCATTTAGGTTTACCTCCCACACTCGCTTCACCAATTTATTTTTCTTGGGGATGATTGTCAATGGGGAGTTTATCCTCTCACATTTCAACTGCTTTCAATAAATTTTCTTTCTGCTACGGCACATTGCACATCTCAAATAATGAGATGTTTTCCCTTACCTTTTTGATATCCTCCACAATGTCATAATCCATCTTATGTTCTGTGAGATTCATTTTAACATTATTTATCTTTTCTTCAATGGGCTTAGTAGGCATGTTGATCTGTCTAGGATTTTGACTGGTGATGGTAAATTCCGGAATTTTATTAGTTGCGGTGTTTTTTTGAAATTTCTTAACATTCTTTTGATGTCTCTTAATCTTTGGGAGCATAAGACTGTTTTCCTTAATCAACCCCTAGATTCTCATTGTTACATTTGTTTCTAGGATATCTTCATGTCTCAGGTCCTTTTCTTCCTCGGCATCAAACAATGATACACAGTCCCATAAAACCATGGCCTCATCCTCTTGTTTTTTTGTTGATTTACTGTTGTCTTTCCCTTCTTCATCATTATCCTCGATTAATTTGGAATCCAACAACTGATTCATTACCAACGTCATTGAATTTATCCACTGGGGAAAATTCTTTTCAGAGAGAGGTTGTTGGTGAAAAATGCAAAATTTATCCATCCCCACCTCCATTAAGTTCATAGATGCAGGGTTGTGCGGAGGGGGTTTGGATTGATTGTTATCTTCCCTTTTCTTGTAATAAGGCTTATAAAACTTTTGGGCTTCCTTTTCCTTTTCCAAGTCTATGATTCTGTTAGAGAGCTTGTGCATCATCTTTAACATCCCCTCAAAATCATGTGATTGCTCCTCTTTAGGTTTAGATAGCAATACAACTCTCTTGCCGGAATTTTTTCCTCCAGACGCTTAGGATAATATTCTATACCTTCCTTTTCAGCCTCTACTCTTTCTTCTTCTTCATAAGTCTCTGATAACGTAGGCTTAACTTGAGCTTTTGCGAACATAGCCAAGTCAGAACCTAAAGCTGAGGTATAATACTCAATCAGAACTTTGTCCGAGGGCTTATCAGTTGCAGAGAAGTTCTTAAGGTAAGCAGAAAATCTTTGAGTAAAATTGTGTACCTTTTCTTTCCTTTCTTTTTTTAAAGCACCTAAACCTTTCATTAGTGCTGCATGCATCTTTTGGGCTGCATACTTACTTCTGAAAATCCTTTCAAAGGTATCCCAGTCTGGGATAGATTTTGCAGGAAAACCAAAGTACCATGATGCTGCTGATCCTTTAAGGGTATGCGGAAAAAGTCTGCAAACTATATTTTTGTATTTTGACTTTAAGTATGATGTGCAAGTGCCTATCTAATATGTAGATTGATGAATAATGCAAGGAGTGGTCACAATGTGATGCGCAGGTTCTTACCTCTCGTCTTATACTCGCTCGCATCTAAATCGCACACAACTAAAAAAAACGATATTAACTAAGTTGTCCCTAGGGAGCAAGATTATTAATTCCTGAGTAATGTAACATTGTTCATATGTTAAGATCAATCATAGATAGCTATTCTTAGAATCAAAACACATAAACATAAATAAAGATATGCATGAAAAGATAGCTCATCATCTGTTAAAACATTCATTACTCATAGTGGAAATTATCACAGAATAAACCAGAGAACATTCAAATAAGAACATAGGTTCAGAAAGTTAGAACGCTCTCATAGTTAATGAAACACAGCTGAAAATGAAATAGTTCCCCTTCAACATCGTTCATTTCATCACATTTGAACATTCCACACAGCACTTTCCCCAACAGGCAAAATTGTAATGTTTTATTATTGCAAAACGAAGTAGTTCCTCTTACAACAAGTAGTTCATAAGTTCCTCTGGGAAAAATCCCCTTCCCCTTCTCCCTTTCTCCATTTATACAAGAAACAGCCCAACCTTTCGGTTGCCTCACCAACATTTCCATCTCCATCCTTGTCGTTTTGTGAATGCTCATGATTCAATATTACGTTTTAAATAAAGATTTTTATAAAGACGAGCAAAGCTAGGTAACTAATGGAATGCCCAAGCATGAGCCTTTTCTTTCTAATGATTATGCTCGACAATTCCTCGGTCTCCTTTCAGACCCTTAATATTTTCTTCCTTGAGCAACGATTCTGCCACCTTATTCTTTAACATTCTTTGTCCTCCAACTACACCTTCTTCACCGCAAAAATATTCAACAAGATCTGAGAAATTGCCATGTCTGTCTGTGATCAAACGATAATTCATCATTTAGTCCATCTTTCTTTAATAAACATAAACCATGATATTAATAAAATGGGTACTAAAGAGGAAAAACTGGATCTAGGTTCTTATGTGCAAATTTCAACCTAAACAAGGCACACAGGTCTCTTACAGAACAAAAACGATCTCATAACAATCGGCGGGAAAGATTAAGAAAAGTGCATAAAAAAACCTCCATCGGTGAATTAGAACACTTGGCGTTGGTTCATTAGTGGGTTACGCATCCGCAATGGTGGGTAACCTACACTCTAGGGTTTTCGGCACACAGACTAAAAATGGTGTGATAAAACATCAGGGGTCGGATCCTCTATAGTCATCGGATAGCTAGTGAGCTACACAGCCGCAATGGTGGAAGTTCAAAGGTCAAGAAAACCCACAGACTAGTCAACATTAGAAAAACAAAAATCAGGACATCGACGAAAAGAAAAATAGTCCCATGGGCAGTTATCCTATTCTGGAGCCGCAATGGCGGAACTCAAACAGCCTACAGCCTCCGATCAAAGTCAAAACTCTTTTCGACAAATGCAAAGCAAGGTCTTTTTCTAAAACAGAACCCGGGTTTAGAGAATGACTTTAATTATCGGCACCACTTTTAACTATCCTTCGAAAGAAAAGAAACTGAACAACCCATTTTAACTTCAAAGATAAAACATCGTAAACACTGGCTGAGCCATGTAGCCCACAACATGCACAGACCCCAACGAAATCCCAAAATAGCAAGAAAACTGGCCTCAAACAATCCACACGTAGCAGAGTAGGAACAAATAAAATAAAAAAGGAGGGTCCAAAATTTTCAGAAATTTGGGAAAAATTGCAGCTGCAACAATGTACTAAGGCATTAATGTGTAAGGGGTCATTATGTGTTTAGAGTAATAGTTTGTTAGGTAGTGATACATAAGAATTTAAGGGTCATAGTTTATTAAGGGGGTTAATTTTACTATGGTTGAAATGTTAGGGATTTATTTGTCATAGCGGTTTGTGGTCAATATGGTCACTAAATGGTAATTATGTATTAAATTTTATGGTGTATTTAAGGTTTTTTAGGGTGATAATGTATTAGGGGTTGATTGCATATGGAGTCATAAGGGTTAAAGGTCAAAAAGTGTCAAAGGGTTATTGTGTTTGAGTTTATTGTATGTCAAGGGGTAATTTATTTAAGGGTTTAGGTGTCATAATGTATTAGAGTATTAGTGGGTCAATATATGGGTGAGTTAAGGGGATATGATTTTGAGGTTAGGAGGTATAATCTCTTAGCATTTGAAGTGTTGATGTATTTGTAACTTCGGAATGTATTCACTTGTATATTTCATATATTGTATTTCATTGGTCCCAGATGTTCCTATAGGGAGATTCATTAATGTAATCAAGTCATGTAAAGTTATAGAGATTAACCCTCCTTTGTGAGTTGGGGGTAAAGTCCCCACAGTTGTGGGGAACTAGGGTTATTAGACTCTCCTAGAGAAGTCATCCCTAGTAAGTTATTATCAAGTTGGAAACAAGTATAAATAGAAAGTGAGCCTCTCTATTTATCACACACACTCACCCAGCTATAGCGCATAGGTGATAGAGAAAAACGGTTGGAGATCATATTTCTATCTTTGGGTTTTATTGCTGCCATTAGTGCTCATTTTATCTCTGAGGAAGTTGCAGGGTTTTTCCTTTATGGTTTCCTCGAGGATAAATCTTTGTGTCTCTTGTCTCTTGTGATTGATTATTGTGCATGTTATTCTCTTAGATAAGATCCTAAGATCGTATTGCTTAAATGATAAAAATATAATATGGTATCAAAGCTAACCAGAGAAGAAGACATTGTGCAGCTATGGAAGCTAGGGCTTATTACTTTTTGGGTCTCTCTCCATAATCCATCAGCAAAAAGAGGCTAGGCTGACTCTCCATTGAAGGGCGCATATTTCTGTCGAAGCAGAATTTGATTCTGAGCACTTTCAGTTTTTGACCTACCACTACATCGGGAAATTAGGGTTTTTCACTGAAGAGGAATTTTTTAGTGATCCCAGGCTAGGATTTCTCTCCTCCTCGAAATCGAAGTTTAGAGACAAAAATCAAGATTTTTGGTTGGGTAGAACTTCGGGAAAGTAAAACCCTAATTTGCACTGGAACCAGAAAACCAGCACTGCAAAAGATCAGCTCCAGATCCAGTTTTCAGCTTCTCAAATTGGTAAGATCCAAAATATTTTTTATTTCCATTTGATTTTCTTAGTTAATATGTCTCATCACACCAAGCTTGATGAAAAGCTTGAGGAAGCTGATAACTTCCAAGCCTGGAAGTATTTGATCTCCTTGGTCCTGGAAGAAAATGAGTTGGACTCTTACATCACTGAAGAGGTTCCAGTTCTAGAGGGAGATGAGGCTAAGGCCTTACCCAAATATAAATTGGTCATGGCTGAGAGGATTATTGATGATTCAATCAAGGATCACCTCATACCATAGGCGTCCTCCCTAAAGACACTTACATCAATGTTTGATGCCTTGACCAAGCTATTTGAAGGGAAGAACATAAACCGGAATATGAGTTTGAGGAACCAGTTGAAGAATGTGAAGATCCAAAATGCGGAGACCATACAATCATACTTTACAAGGGTTTCCAAGATCAAAGAACAACTTGAAGTAGTGGATGAAGAAGTGGAGAATGCAGAAATTGTGATGACCACCTTGAATGGTCTCCCTAGATCATGGGACTCCTTCATTCAAGGAATTTGTGCTAGAAGAAAGCTAGTCACCTTTAGTAGGTTGTGGGAGGAATGCTCACAAGAAGAAGCTCGAATAGTAGCCCGAGAAGAAAATATGGGAAATGAAGATCAAGCTCTCACAGTACACTCCAAGAAAAGAAGAATGGACTATCATCATCACAAATGTAACCACTCTCACTAGAAATATAACACTAGAAGATCTAACAAAGACCTTTCTAGTATCAGATGCTTTACATGCGATGAGAAAGGACACATATCCAGATTCTGTCCCAGAAACAAAGGGTCCTCTCACAAGAAGAAGGGAAACAAGAGAAGATATCATGCTCATGCTGTAGAGGATGATGAACCTTCCAAGAAGAGAGTCAAACAAGAAAGTGAATATTCTTCAAGTGATGAAGAGTATGTTTTGATTTCTGCCCTCACGAGAACTGTCACACATGGGAGCAAGGATTGGCTTATTGACAGTGGGGCTTCCAAGCATATGACGGGATTCAAAGAATAGTTTATGAAATTATCAGAACATGAGTCACCCCACAAGGTGAAACTTGGGGATGACTACAAATATCCAATAAAAGGTAGTGTTGAATCCTCCTACAAGTTAGACTATGGAAAGTCTATGAAAATGAAGGATGTCTTGTTTGTACCAGGACTAAAGAAGAACCTCCTCTCCATCTCTGCATTGGATGAAAAATGCATGAGGGTTGCATTTGTAGATGGCCAAGTTCTTATGTGGCATAAGGGAAATACTATAGATGATGTAGTTGTGATTGGAGAGCAACAGGGAGGATTATACAAGTTAAATGGCCAACCAAAACAAGCCTTGGTCCATGACTTAGTAGAGCCAAATGAACTTTGGAATAGAAGGCTTGCACATGTGCACTATAGAGCACTACCACTTGCAAGCAAAGATGTTGAAGGTCTTTGACAAATACGGACAAAACATGATGGTGTTTGTAGAGGATGTGTGAAAGGAAAGAACACAAAGAAGACATTTTCAAGTAACGAGAGCAAGGAAAAAGGAATCTTGGAAATCATCCACTCCGATGTATGAGGTCCAATGCCATCTAGTTCATTGAGTGGGTATGTATACTATAATTATTTCATTGATGATTTTTATAGGAAGACATGGATATACTTCTTGAAAAACAAAGATAAAGTATTCAACAAATTCAAAGAGTTCAAAGCCTTGATCGAGAACCACACAGAAAATAAAATCAAGACCTTTCAATCAGACAATGGTGGAGAATTCACATCAAATGAATTCAAATAATTATGCAGAGATTCGGGGATTAAGAGGGAGTTGACCACTCCATATAATCCACAACAGAATGGGGTTGTAGAAAGGAAGAATAGAATGATTATGGAAGCTGCAAGGGCAATGCTTCATGATCAAGATCTTCCCATGCATCTATGGGAAGAAGATGCTAGAAAACAGTGTGTATGTATAGAACCATACTCCACATAGAGTACTCGAGAACAAGACACCTGAAGAAGTCTTCTCCGCCAAGAGACCAGAAGTCAGTCATCTCAGAATATTTGGTTTTCTAGTGTACATACACATTCTGAAAGAATAGAGGACAAAGTTAGTTCCTTCAGGGAAAAAGGGTATATTTATGGGATATAGTGAAAGCTCAAAGGCTTACAGAATATACTTTCCAGGATTCAAGAAGATCAACATCTGCAAGGACGTAAAATTTGATGAAGACTCAGCTTACAACAAATCTAGAAAGAGACCCGCTGAAGAACCTGAAGAAACAGAAGTACCTAGAATTCAAGATACAACTGAGAACGATGCAACTCAAGAAGAAGATCAAGAAATAGAAGAACCCCAGGAACCTGTACATCCACCCTAGGAGAGGAACTCTCACCAGAGGAAACTTCCATGGGTACGAGAGGTTATCCAAGGTGCAAAAAGATATGGGGCTCCAGAAGAAATGCACAAAGAAAGGAAGAGAACTAGGTCCTACTCCGGATATGTAGCCCTATTATGTGACATCATTGATAAAGAACCTTCCAACTATGAAGAAGCGATGGAGAAGAAAGAATGGAAGGATGCTATGATCAAGGAGTACCAGTTGATCATGAAGAATGATGTCTAGGATGTTGTCCCAAGACCAGAGGGGAAGTTTGTTGTGACTACTATTTGTGCCAGAAATTTTTTCCAGACTAAAAAGAAACAAGCCAACACAATCTCAAATATTCAATCAAACAAAACTAGGTTTTTAGGGTTTTGAAAGGTTTTTCTGGTTGTGAAGTTTGGTGACAAGAGGGAATACATTGATAACCCAAATAGAAACTAAATCACAAGTAAAGAAGAACTGAGATGCATAATATAATAATCAGGTATCCAATAGAACATAACATTGAAGTTCATCCACAACTGACAAGCACTACAAGAATAAAAATTATAAACCATCAATGAAATTATCAATTGTGTAGCTAAACAAGCTAGAAACGAAGCCAAAGAATAGACTGAAGGGTAAAATGGAGCATATATTTCATAATCAGTTCATAAAATACACATGAGAGTCAAGTACTTAGCTTATCAATAAGTCAGGAGACCTCCTCTAGCCATCCAAAAGTCGAACCCTTTGTTCTCTTTGTGACCTTCCTAAATACTGTTCTTTCAAAATCCAGTTAGAGTCTAAACCCTAACTATTTTTAGCCTACTCATCGATAGGGTATTATCAAAATAATAATTACAAAAATAAAGTATTCCTCAAAACATAACAAGTAACTACTTTAGCTAACAATGCTCATAGATCTTTGGCAACTTCTTCTAACAAAGCTATCCCCTCTAACGCTTGGTCCTTTCTCCTAGCTTTCTACTGCTCTTCTTGCATCTCTGTCATTATTTTTGTAATCTCTTCATTCTGTTGCTGTAGATTTATGATAGTCTATTTTAATCCTACAAACTTCAGCTCTGTACTTCTTTTCCTTTTTAAGGCCTCTTTGGAGACTGCTATGAGTTCTTGGTAGTGATTGTTAACATCTTCTAGGTCTTCCCTGAGTCTTTTATTAGCTATGATCAAACCATCATTTGTTTCTTGCATATACTCTATTTGATGTTTATACTGCTTGATGGTTCTTTGCAAATTTTCCTTTTTTTGAGTCAAATGCCTTGCTTCCTGTTGTACTTTGTAGCTCACTAGGAAGCCATGGGATGTTCAGCTTTCTAAAGATTTCCTCATCCTCAGGTAGCAGCTCTATGGAAGTATCATGAACACTTGGATTTTCTTGATTATTTGTTTCAGCAGAAGCATTTTCATCCATCAACAGCTTGTTTTCTAAATAAGAAATCTTTGTTTCATCTTTTTGTTGTTACCTCAACAGTTTACCTCGTATTTCTAAAAACACAGCAAACAATTTAGTCTCAGTGAGGCTAGATTCTTCTTCTGTCTTCAATGGTTTTTTTCCTTTGCTGTTACCTTTGCTAGATTCTATCTTTTCATCTGAGGAAGAATTATCAATCATAGTTATCCCTTCTGTATTTAACTTAGGGTTTAATAACTTCTTCATGTTTAGCCTCAATTTGTTTTTGGGTCTAGTTTTGGGTCTCCAACCTGGAGCAAACTCTCCCACCATTTTTAAAATTTTGCCTTGATGCATGATAGAGGTAAATTCTTTAACTTTAATCTTCTTTTTCTTTGGTATTACTGTCTTATCCTCCTATCTGTAGAACTCCCTTTGTGTGCAAACCCTAGTCTTAGCACTGATAGTCAACTCATCCCCCTTCAACAAGTATGCTTCATCTTGAGACATGATGGTAATTGGGCTTTGTTGTTGGACCTTAGTATTTTCTTCATCTCCTAAAACCTTCTCTGTAAAAACAATTTTTCCATCAATGAGTGTTTCTACTGGTGCTTCATTTTGAACATGCTGGGTTTCCTTGTGAATAAACATCAAATTTTTGTTCTTACTGTCATCTGGAGGCTACTAAGATTCATAATCTCCTTTTGAAGGTTTTGCCACTTCCTCTAATTTGACACATTCTTCATCTTCAGCCTTCACTTTTTGTCTTAATTTTCTAATTAGGGTTTGTCCCTTATCCACCTGCTTTATGGTAGGTTGTCCTTCCTAGTTATTGTGGAACCCAGACCAAAAAAGAAAGTAGTCGCAAGTCTTTCCTTCTTTCTGCCGAACACTGTTAATAATAATTTTAATTAACCCATGGTGAAAGATGGATTGACTAGTGTGGTTCTGATGTTCTTTGATCCTGCTGGACATTTTCTGCAAGCTCTTTAACAAGAAGAAAGGGAGATTCATCCTTGATTCACCAATAAGGTGTTGAAGGACCCTAAAATGATACTTGCATACAAAAGCATACCTTCCTTCACATGTAATGTAGCATTGTAGAACCTTGATAGGCTCTACCCATTCAGCTCTAAAATTATGGATGGGCACTCCTTTTCCCCAATCTAGAACAACGCCAGGCAATAGATATATTTGGGCATTGAAGGTAAATGGCACCTTTTTGAACCAAATTTCTCCTTCATTCTTGACCCCTGTTGCTTCAGCCACCAAATCTATAGTTAATTTGAACTGTAGAGTATCAAATGATACTATATATTTGTTATAACATTGAGCAAATTTGTGAGAAACTTCAGTATTATATCCATCAATCTTTTTAAAAAAATTCAACCATCCAGCATTCTCAAAGAGTTCAGCACATCCTGGAAATTTGTCTATCCAATTCAGCTCAGTGGGCTCAGCCCTGTTAGTCTTCCCCCTCTTCTTCATCTGCTTTCCCAAGGCTTTATGATGCTTCTGTGTGATTTTCAGAACCTGTTAGTGACTTAACAACCTATTTTCCTCCAGTTTTCACAGTTTTGACAGTCAATTCTCCCTTGAATTCTCCTTGGCTGATTGTCCTCGATTTTTTACAGTCAATTCTATTATCAATTCAGGGAATGTTTTATACTGAGCTTGGATAATTTAGGTCAAACAGAGCACCAAAGATCTTTAATAGAGCTACTATTGAACTTTACTAACATCAAAGATGCTCATTTAGAACTTTTGGACTGATCTCTCACCCTTGGGGGTTTGTTGAATACATGAATTTATGTTTCTTTTAACAATTTAACATTATAAGGCTTAATAGAAAAAACCCCAATTTAACAGGCCATGACCAAGGTCACGCAGGATACCTCACTCCCAACTTGCTACAGGTGTTAAAAGTTGATTCTTGGACTAGCTGAATGTCGAATTGAACACTCCAGGTGTCTTCAAGTCTTCAACTCACTTCCAACTATCGCACTGCAAAACCCTAATTTCCTTCTTCAACTACCAATTCCTTGTTCTTTAGCAATGTGTCTCCATTCCAGTGTCTCCACGAGCTTCGTAATGCTTAATTCGAGAACCTCTTTCCCGTCAATCTCGCCTCTTTCCACCCTCTGTCATGATTTGCCATGCCTTTGCTTCTAATTGCCACGATCTCCCTCACGTCATAGCCAACACTTGTTTACATGATTATTCTGATGAAACACGTATCAAACCTGCTTACACATGTGATTAGTCATCCCAGGAATGAAATCATTGGAGAATTTGGCGTAAAAACTGACAAATTTAGCACCCGCAATTTTCTTGTAGCGCGCCAGTGCATTATTTTTACCGTTGCACTACAAGAAAGTTCAAAAATCAAATTTTGTGCTATTTGACCACTAATTCAACTTTAAATTAGGTTTATATGATAAACCTTGATCTTAGTGTTATTCATGAAACCTTTAATCAACATATACCCTATAGAACCCTTCAGAACATAAAAATTAACAAAAATGATGGAAACCTAATGGCATAAACTCAAAATTGCACTCTAAACCAAAATTTGCTAGAAGTAAACAAATGAGCAACCTTCAAAACACAAATAAAATAGAAGACTAACGAAAAAAAATTCATGACTTAACATCTGGCTCCAACTGCGGGATGAAGTCCTCCTTGTGAGGCTTCAAGAACCTGTAGACTAGTGCCTTATCTTCTGCTACCTACTAGTTTGCAAAATTTCCATTGGGTTATGGAGTTCTTATTATGCTTTACTCACACTGGTATATACAATGAAAAGTAAAAATCTCCTCAAAGACTGTAGAAATGCTTGAGGAATCGTCCATTGACTGGACTTGAAAATTCCTCGCCTTCCAAAGACTGTAGGACAAAAGTGTTATTTTCCAACATCTTAGATACTAGGAAAGGGCCAAACTAGAGGTTGTCAAATTTGCCATGTTTCCCTTTTTGTTCTTTCTTGGCATCCCACCTCAAAACCATATCACCAACTAAGAAAGTGTTATCTTTGATTTTCCTATCAAATCTCCTTTTGATCTTCAATCTATATAACTGTGCCATTTCTTCCACTTTTTCCCTGTTCTGGTGCAATTCTATCATCTCATAAATCCTTCTCTGCATATCATTTGGTTCTTCCTGACAATTCTGAAGAAACTTCATCACTGGGATACCCAATTGAATAGGAAAAACTGCATCTGTGCCATACACTAATTGGAAAGGAGAAGTTCCAATTGCTTGTTTGATTGTTATCCTATCAGCCCATAATGCATATTTCAGCATAGAATCCCATGATCTCTTATTATGCTTAAGCAACTTTTTGATACTCTGAATGATGTTTTTATTTGAGGATTCAGCTAAACCATTACCTTGGGGATAGTAAGGAGTTGAATGCTTCAACAAGATACCATTCTTTTCACAAAATGCTTCCATTTCCTTAGACTTGAAAGCCTTTGCATTATCTATTACTATTTTTTGAGGACACCCAAACCAACTAAGGATATTTTCTTCAATAAATTCCATAATTACTTTGTCTGTGGCATTCCTAGTAGGGATGGCTTCCACCCATTTGGTAAAGAAGTCTGTTGCAATTAGAATCCACCTATGTTGTCCTGAGGAAGATGGATTTATCTCCCTTATAAAATCCAGACCCCATTGCTGGAAAGGAGCACTTACTGCAATAGGTTTTAGGGGAAATGACAGCAATTTTTGTTTGCCAGTGAATTTATGACAAGGGATACAGGCTCTTACCTGCTGATACACATCTACAAACAAAGAGGGCCAATAGTACCCAGCTCTTAAAATCTTGTATGATGTTGTCTTCCAGTACTTGTGACCTCCACAAGCACCCTCATGAGATTCAGAAATTACTCCTTCAATTTCAAATTTATCCAAGCATTTGAGTAGAATATCGCCTGGGTCCTTCCAGAATAACTGCTCTTCTACTAGACAATACTTAGTATCTTTTAGCTTTAAAGATCTAGCATCTTTTCTATCTAAATGCTCAGGACATTGCAAATATAACAAAAAATACACAATGTCTGTGTACCATGTGGATGTTGAATAATAGTCCATACTCTTCTCTTTTTCCAACATTGCTTGATCTTCTTCCTGAGCTAGCTCTTCAGCCATCACATGAAATCCCAGAGCTTGACAATTTGATTCGGCCAGCAACTTGGCTAAACCTTGTCCCTTGACTAGTTTGGTAGGTCTGATATCTACATCATACTCCATGATTTTAGCAATCCACCTGCCTATTTTCCCTTCACTATTAGGCTGTGTTAAAACATCTTTTACAGTAGCATTAGGGACATATGAAATAACTTTCAAATGCAAAAGATAGATCCTGAAGAACTTTAAAGCTTTTACCAAAGCATAGGCCTGTTTTTCTAAGATATTGTATTTTAATTCAGAATCTCTGAGAGTTTTGCTGAAGAATGCAATAGGTTGTTCCAAACCCTCCTTATTCTTCTGCAACAAAACAGCTGCTAGTGTATCCTCTGATGCAAATGAAAATGTCAGAAATTCTTTGGTAAAATCTGGACTTACCAATACAGGAGCTTCAGTAAGAGCCATTTTGATTTTTTCAAATGCATTCTTTGCTTCAGTAGTCCACTTGACCTCTTGATCCTTTTTCGGCATGACTGTAATCTGTTTGATAGTCTCAGCAAAGTTTGGTATAAACCAATGCAGAAAGTTGATTTTACCAATGAAAGATTGGACATCCTTTTTACTCCTAGGTAAACTTATTTTCAATATAGATTTTACCATTTCAGAGTCAATCCTTATACCATCAGCAGAAACTAAATGACCAAGCAATTTACCTTCCTGTACAGCAAAGTGTGACTTCTTTGGATTCAAGGACAAGCCAAATTTTCTACATTTCAAGAAATTCTGCTTCAAATGCTTGAGATGTTCATCATCTGATTGTGAGAAAATAGTAATATCATCTAAGTAGATTACCACAAACTTGTCCTTTTCTCCGACAAAAGCAATATCCATAGCCCTCTGAAAAGTGGCTCCAGCGTTTATTAGTCCAAAAGGCATCTTGTCATACATGAAAGTTCCCCAAGGAGTTGTAAAATTTGTTTTCTCCTTATCGTCAGGATGCATAGAAATCTGATTGTACCCTGAGAAACCATCACCCATAGAGATCCTCTATGCCCCGACTACTTTCTGCAATATTTGCTCAATTTTAGGCAGAGGATAATTATCCTTTAGTGAAGATCTATTCAAATTTCTAAAGTCAACACACAACTTGATTTCTCCATTCTTTTTCCTAACAGGAACTAGATTAGCCACCCATGAAGAATACCTGAGGGGCACTATGATCTTGGCATCCAACAACTTCTTCACTTCTTTTTCACTAACAGGAAACAAGGCTGGATTAATCCTCCTTAATTTCTAACAAAAAGGTTTGACATTCGGTTTTAAAGGGACTTTATGTTGTATAATTCTAGTGTCATACGTTCTCAATTCCTCATAATACCATGCAAAAACATCCACATCTTCTTTTAACAATTTAATGTACCTGTTTCTTTGTTCAGCTGTAAGTGCTTTAGAAATTTTAACCATTCTAGGATGTTCTGCAGATCCAATGTTACAATCTACCACATTCTCTTCTGAGGACTGTACAACAGGATTTAAAAGTGTATCATCTTTTGTAAATATTCTTTCCAAAGGTACCAAACCTTTTGGGATGAAATTACTTTTTAATTCAATAATTTTATGTCTAGCTATTTCATTTTCAGGAATCTCTTCCATCTCTTCATCCCCTTCATCTACCTCTTGATCAATCATGGAATTTGAAAACTCATGTGTAAGCTCTAAGAACCTTTTAATTTCAATGTCATCTTCAAACACTTTCCACTGATTTACATGATCAGGTACAGATGGTCTATACCTAACTTCAATGGGATACCTCAACTGTGTAGTCTTGGGAATTTTAAAGTGTGTAGCAACCAAGGCCAATGAATCTGTAGTCTAATTATGGTCTCTTGGAATATAGGTAATATTAAAAGCTACAAAATAATTTTCAATCATGTCCCATAGCTCATTTCGATAGACTTTCAACAAACCCTGCTTCACTTGATAATTGTTCTTCACTTGCTGAACAACTAATTTGGAGTCGCCAAATGCAGAAATCTGCTGAATGCCCAAATATTTGGCAGCTTTCAATCCTAACAGAAAAGCTTCATATTCAACAGTATTATTTGTAGTAATAAACTCTAATTTATACATCAGCTTTACTGTTTCACCTCCAGGGGATATACGAAGAACCCCTGCTCCAACACCTTCTTTGCAAGAGGATACATCAAAGTATAATTTTCGAAGCTCATCCTCTTGTTCCCTGTTGCATTTTACTGGTTGTTCCCTTTCAACCTGTAACAAACCAGTAGTATTGTCATCATCACTAAAATGTAACATGCAAGTACCCAGGTCTTTATCAACACCATACAGTGGATGGTTGGTAGGGTTCTTGTCATTTGTTACAATATAGGCAAACTAAAGCTCTCTGTATAGCCTTCTATTTTCTCCTCCAAACATAGGAATAATAGCATATGATAAATCCATTTGTAAGGTCCCACCGACTTTCTTTGCCCAAGACCTAGAGAGAAGTAAGCCAAATTTAGGTGTAATATCAGCTACCACTACATCCATGATCACACTCTTCATGGGTAATTGAGCCAAACTGACAACCATGTCCTTTATTACCCCTAAACACTTCACTGCTCAGGAATCAAATGCATAATAGATCATGATAAGGTTTGATAATACTTAGACCTAAAGCCTCCATAACAGCCTTTCGCATTAAATTGTGTGATGCTCCCGAATCTAACAAACAATTATGTATCATTTGTTCATGGACTATCAGAGTAATGTAGAATGGAGGTGAAGCACCTGCTTCATTTTCAGTCTTTTCAGCCAACGCTGATCCAATGAAAATCTTAGGATTTTCTTCTTGCAAATTCACCATATCAGAAATAGGCTGATTGCTTGTTGAATTAATCATCTTAAGAATTGATTCTTTATATGAAGGGTTTTTCATTAATTCAGTTAAAGGTACAAGAATATTTAACTTTCCTAATTCATTTTCTAGGCTGAAATTCTGCACAGTTTTATTTACCTCTTCAACCTCCATGTTCTTCTTTTGTTTTTCTAAAACTTGTCTTTTCTCTGTCACAGGATCATATGACTGCTTAGTAGGGACAACTACCTTCTTCTTCGGGCTTTGTACTACTTGTTTTGGACTTGACCTCAGATTCACAGTCTTCTTGAGTTCATTTTGATAGACATCAACAGTTACAGTAGTCATTTTCAGACCTAAATCATCCTCTGTTTCGAACATATCAGCATCATAGCATTCTGCATTTAGAAACTCCTCTTCAGTGACAAAACCCCCAGACAATCTTTCTCCAAAATGGTTCATATCCTGGTCAGTATCTTCAAATATCACCTCATCATCAACCTCTTCTTCATCAGCAACATTCTTCTGAAGAGGTGGTGGTACTCTTTGGTCCCGAGTTTCTCTCCTTTCTCGCTGAATATCATTATTCCTTCATTCTCTAGGCATGAAACGGGGGGCAAATTGTCTTCTAAGTGGGTTCTGATTGTTAGTGTTTCTTTCACCTTCTGGAACAAGCTTGCTGGAATTTTTCTCTAGTTCTAATTTGTTTAATTTTGCAGTCAAAATCTTCACCAGCTTAGCCATCTCATCAATTTTCCCTTCAGCAGAATGGGAAGCTGAACCTCTTGGATCTGCTTCTTTCTTTCCTTTCCTATCATAGATCTGCTGAGATGTTTCCTTCTTCAATCTATTGGAAGCCAATATGTTAGATTCTACCTCCAATGTTGCATCCTGCATATTCAGTAAAGAAATAGGTCTCCTTTCTCTTAGTAGTAAGGAAAATTCATGGTCAAAAGCATTTGCATATGTAAGTTTTGCAGATGTTTCTGCAGGAATTCTACTGTACATTTTGTTAAACCTCTTTGAAAAATCTGCAATAGTTTCATCCTTTTTCCTCCTAAGGGCTCCAAAATTGGTTATGTAGTATGTATGGTCTTTGGTGTCACCCCATTATCTCATGAAGAGGTCACGAAGTTCTTCAATTATAGTGATAGAGTTAGCAGGAAACTCCCTAAACCATTTCGTGACATCTCCATCAAGGCTCTGCACAAACATTCTCATCCATACATCCTTGGCTTCAATGTTTTGGTTATCAGCATAACTAAGAAAAGCTTCCCAGTGTTCTTCAGCTATAGTTTCACCCTGTCCATTAAACCTAGGCAAATACTTCTTATAGTCACCTCCAGGCAGTGCATTTAAAGGATGAGGCAAAACCAATGGTGCATATCTGGCTGCAACCATTCGGTCCATCATGTCTATAGGCTGATTTTGGGCTACCATTTTAGGGCTGAATGACTTTAGTGATGAAGAGGTTTGACTGGAACTTGGCTGAAAGGGTTTTTTACCTACTTTCAACTGAAAAAGAGGTATCTTACCAGGAGAGACTGTTTTAGCTTTTCTGAAAGATTGAGGATTAGTAAAAACTTGGAAGTTACTATCAGGAATTCTAGGCTTTAATCAAGGTGAAGTTTCTTCTTCTTTTCTCAACATAGATGAAGGTGCTGAACCATCCAACTGGTCAGGGTCACATAAGGATGATAATGACTGAGACCTTCTAATCTTCCTTGTTGTCTTCAATATCTGTTCAGGATCTATAACACCCAACTACAATGGTGAAATAGGTATGTTTCTAGTTGTAACTCCCCTAGTAGCCACTGTGACAAACTGGTGAAAAGTAGTCTTAAAGATGTGCTGGTTTAAGTTCACCTCTTAAAACCAGTGAAATGATAAGTATCCCAAGGAAAATATGTTTTCAACTTCATTCCCCGGCAACGGCACCAAATATGTTTGTGCCAGAAATTCTTTCTAGACTACAAAGAAACAAGCCAACACAATCTCAAATATTCAATCAAACAAAACTAGGTTTTAAGGGTATTGAAAGGTTTTTCTGGTTGTGAAGTTTGGTGACAAGAGGGAATACATTGATAACCCAAATAGAAACTAAATCACAAGTAAAGAAGAACTGAGATGCATAATATAATAATCAGATATCCAACAGAACATAACATTGAAGTTCATCCACAACTGACAAGCACTACAAGCATACAAATTATAAACCAACAATCAAATTATCAATTGTGCAGCTAAACAAGCTAGAAATGAAGCCAAAGAACAGACTAAAGGGTAAAATGGAGCATATATTTCATAATCAGTTCATCAAATACACATGAGATTCAAGTACTTATCTTATCAATAAGTCAGGAGACCTCCTCTAGCCATCCAAAAGTCGAACCCTTTGTTCTCTTTGTGACCTTCCTAAATACTGTTTTTTCAAAATTCAGTTAGAGTCTAAACCCTAACTTTTTTTAGCCTACTCGTCGATAGGGTATTATCAAAATAATAATTACAAAAATAAAGTATTCCTCAAAACATAACAAGTAACTACTTTAGCTAATAATGCTCATAGATCTTTGACAGCTTCTGCTAACAAAGCTATCCCCTCTAACGCTTGGGCCTTTCTCCTAGCTTTCTGCTGCTCTTCTTGCATCTCTGTCATTCTTTTTGTAAGCTCTTCATTCTGTTGCTATAGATTTCTAATAGTCTGTTTTAATCCTGCAAACTTCAGCTCTGTACTTATTTTCCTTTTTAAGGCCTCTTTGGAGACTACTATGAGTTCTTGGTAGTGATTGTTAACCTCTTCTAGGTCTTCCCTGAGTCTTTTATTAGCTATGATCAAACTATCATTTGTTTCTTGCATATACTCTATTTGATGTTTATACTGCTTGATGGTTCTTTGCAAATTTTCCTTTTTTGAGTCAAATTCCTTGCTTCCTGTTGTACTCCGTAGCTCACTGGGCAGCCATTGGATGTTCAGCTTTCTGAAGATTTCCTCATCCTCAGGTAGCAGCTCTGTGGAAGTATCATGAACACTTGGGTTTTCTTCATTATTTGTTTCAGCAAAATCATTTTCATCCATCAACAGCTTGTTTTCTGAATAAGAAATCTTTGCTTCATCTTTTTGCTGTTCCCTCAACAGTTTACCTCGTATTTCTAAAAACACAGCAGACAATTTAGTCTCAGTGAGGCTAGATTCTTCTTCTGTCTTCAATGGTTTTTTTCCTTTGCTGTTACCTTTGCTAGATTCTATCTTTTCATCTGAGGAAGAAGTATCAATCATAGTTATCCCTTCTGTATTTAACTTAGGGTTTAATAACTTCTTCATGTTTAGCCTCAATTTGTTTTTGGGTCTAGTTTTGGGTCTCCATCCTGGAGCAAACTCTCCCACCATTTTTAAACTTTTGCCTTGATGCATGATAGAGGTAAATTCTTTAACTTTAATCTTCTTTTTCTTTGGTATTACTGTCTTATCCTCTTGACTGTAGAACTCCCTTTGTGTGCCAACCCTAGTCTTAGCACTCACAGTCAACTCATCCCCCTCCAACAAGTATGCTTCATCTTCAGACAGGATGGTAATTGGGCTTTGTTGTTGGACCTTAGTATTTTCTTCATCTCCTGAAACCTTCTCTGTAAAAACAATTTTTTCATCAATGAGTGTTTCTACTAGTGCTTCATTTTGAACAGGCTGGGTTTCCTTGTGAATAAACATCGAATTTTTGTTCTTACTGTCATCTTGAGGTTGCTGAGATTCATAATCTCCTTTTGAAGGTTCTGCCACTTCCTCTAATTTGACACATTCTTCATCTTCAGCCTTCATTTTTTGTCTTAATTTTCTAATTAGGTTTTGTCCCTTATCCACCTGCTTTATGGTAGGTTGTCCTTCCTAGTTATTGTGGAACCCAGACCAAAAAAGAAAGTAGTCCCAAGTCTTTCCTTCTTTCTGTAGAACACTGTTAATAATAAGTTTAATTAACCCATGGTGAAAGATGGATTGACTAGTGTGGTTCTGGTGTTCTTTGATCATGCTGGACATTTTTTGCAAGATCTTTAACATGAAGAAAGGGAGATTCATCCTTGATTCACCAGTAAGGTGTTGAAGGACCTTGAAATGATACTTGAATACAAAAGCATACCTTCCTTCACATGTAATGTATATTTGTAGAACCTTGATAGGCCCTACCCATTCAGCTCTAAAATTATGGATGGGCACTCCTTTTCCCCAATCTGGAACAATGCTAGGCAATAGATATCTTTGGGCATTGAAGGTAAATGGCACCTTTTTGAACCAAATTTCTCCTTCATTCTTGACCCCTGTTGCTTCAGCCACCAAATCTATAGTTAATTTGAACTTCAGAGTATCAAATGATACTATATATTTGTTATAACATTGAGCAAATTTGTGGAAGTAGCTGCGAAAGAATGGAACAGGGAAGCGGCTGCTTCCGCGGCTAGGGTTTCCTAGCCGCCGCCCTCCGCAAAGCCGAGCTTGGCTGGAGCAGGTTGCTCCTTCAGCGCGGGCTTCTCCTCAGCGCGGGCTCCTCCTCAGCACCGGGTTTTTGCTGTCGGTTTGTTTTTTCAGTGTGGGGTTTTGTTCCAGCTTATTTCAGCGTGGAGTTCTCTCAGGAAATGGGCTCTCATGCCCAGCTCGCCTCCTTCAAGGCCCTTGTTCAAGCTGCTGCTCCTCAGGCAGCTTCTCATTCTTCTTCCAAGTTCGTGAAAAAGATGGACGAGATCCCTTCTCTAGAGCTCTCTCCTTCGGATTCATGCCAGAAATCTCTCATCCTCTCTGAGCAAGCCCTCATTGGCAAGTTCACAGGGTTGTGGCCCAGCCCTAAGGCGGAGGAGATCTGGATTGCAGAACATTGGAACCCTCTTCTGCAAGGACAGGTCTCTCTCTTTGCTGCTGGTCGAGGGTTTTTTGTATTCCTGTTCTCAAATAGAGAAGAAAGAGACCTTGTCTTTCGTTCGGGCCCTTTCTTCATGGGCTCGAGAGGTCTGTTCTTAGATCCCTGGTCTCTGGGGTTTAACCCAGAAGCAGAGATCACTACAGCTCCAGTCTAGGTAAGACTCCCTAACCTCCCTCTTCATCTTTGGGGGAAAAGTACTTTGATTGACATTGGTAATAAGCTAGGCCGCTATCTAGATACTGCAGAACCAAAAGGGGGGCAGTACAAATGTGCCCGTATCTGCGTAGAGGTGAATCTAGAGAAAGGGCTTCCGGAGGCCCTAAAGCTCACTTTAGGATAATGGAGCCACATTCAAGAACTGGATTATGAGCAGATCCCTTTCAAATGCAACTTCTGTCATGTATACGGCCACTTCGCTAAAAGCTTCCTCAAGCTTGCAGATCCACAGAAACCAGCAAATCCTCCAGCTACCACCGACACAGAGTTCCAGATGGTCTCTAACAGACGTCGTCCTCCTCGAAGAAAGGAGCCTCAAGCGTCCCAGCAAAAGGTTTCCAAGATCATTCTCCTCTTGCAGATACTCCACGGCCGGAAAACAAAAATAGTTTTGTATTACTCCAAGAAGAAGAGGCACAAGAACCTGAAACTGCAGCTATCCAGGATCAGGGAAACTACTCCTTGGAGGTAACTGAACAAGCTTCTCCAAAACCTGCTTCTCCAGGTTCAAAGAAAGATCCCAATGCTTTGATTCGCGAGACTTCAGCCCAGGCAGGACTGGCATCCTTGATCCCGTCGTCAGAGGGAACCTCCGACTCAGAAGACTTCTCAGCTCCTTCTCCTCCCCTCACCAGAGGGCGAAAGACAAATAAACAACGTAGAGAAAAGGAAGTAGCCTCAAACATTAGCACGAGCTCCCAGAAGAAATTGGATCCTTTCATTAAAGGGCACTCCTCTCCGCCTATTTAATGTTTTGTTTTTGTATTCTTCTCTGCTCACAATTTGTGAGAGTCTACTCTTGCAAGCAGTCCTTTTCTCAAAATAGCATCAGAAAAATTTGGGATTCACTTCTCAAAGCACTTTTAAGAAGGTTGACTGTTCTAATAGAGGTCATCAGCCTTCTTCTTCAGAACTCCTCTTTGTACGCTTGGCTGGGCTACAGCCTCTTTTAATCAATCAAAAAAAATTCTCAGTTTCTGTTAAAAACATTGAGCAAATTTGTGAGAAACTTCAGTATTATATCCATCAATATTTTTAAAAAAATTCAACCATCCAGCATTCTCAAAGAGTTCAGCACATCCTGGAAATTTGTTTATCCAATTCAGCTCAATGGGCTCAGCCCTGTTAGTCTTCCCCTTCTTTTTCATTTGCTTTCCCAAGGCTTGATGATGCTTCTATGTGATTTTCAGAACCTGTTAGTGACTTAACAACCTATTTTCTTCAAGTTTTCACAGTTTTGACAGTCAATTCTCCCTTGAATTATCCCTGGCTGATTGTCCTCGATTTTTTACAGTCAATTCTATTATCAATTCAGGGAATGTTTTATACTGAGCTTGGATAATTTAGGTCAAACAGAGCACCAAAGATCTTTAAGAGAGTTGCTGCTGAACTCTACTAACATTGAAGATGCTCATTTAGACCTTTTGGACTGATCTCTCACCGTTGGGGGTTTGTTGAATACATGAATTTATGTTTTCTTTTAACAATTTAACATTATAAGGCTTAATAGAAAAAACCCCAATTTAACAGGCCATAACCAAGGTCACGCGGGATACCTCACTCCCAACTTGCTGCAGGTGTTAAAAGTTTATTCTTGGACTAGCTGAATGTCGAGTTGAACGCTCCAGGTGTCTTCAAGTCTTTAGCTCACTTCCAACTGTCGCGCTACAAAACCCTAATTTCCTTCTTCAACTACCAATTACTTATTCTTTAGCAATGTGTCTTCATTCCAGCGTCTCCACCAACTTCGTAATGCTTAATTCAAGAACCTCTTTCTCGTCAATCTCGCCTCTTTCCACCCTCTGTCATGATTTTCCATGCCTTTACTTATAACTGCCACGATCTCCCTCACGTCATAGCCAACACATGTTTACATGATTATTCTGATGAAACATGTATCAAACCTGCTTACACATGTGATTAGTCATCCTAGGAATGAAATCATTGGAGAATTTGGCATAAAAACTGACAAATTTAGCCCTCGCAATTTTCTTGTAGCGCGCCAGTGCATTATTTTTACTGTTGCGCTACAAGAAAGTTCAAAAATCAAATTTTGTGCTATTTGACCACTAATTCAACTTTAAATTAGGTTTATATGATAACCTTGATCTTAGTGTTATTCATGAAACCTTTAATCAAAATATACCCTATAGAACCCTTCAGAACATAAAAATTAACAAAAATGATGGAAACCTAATGGCATAAACTCAAAATTGCATTCTAAACCAAAATTTGCTAGAAGTAAACAAATGAGCAACCTTCAAAACACAAACAAAATATAAGACTAACGAAAACAAATTCATGGCTTAACAACTTCCAAGTGGATCTACAAGATCAATCATGCTATAAATGGCAGCATAGAGAAATATAAAGCAAGATTTGTAGCTCGTGGCTTCTCCCACAAAGAAGGAATAGATTATGAAGATACTTTTGCACCTGTAGCCAGATACACTTCCATCGGATCAGTACTTTCTCTGGCTGCAGTGATGAAATGGAAGATACACCAGATGGATGTCAAGACTACTTTCTTGAATAGTGTATTGGAAGAGGAAGTGTATGTGAAGCAGCCACTCGGTTTTGAGACACATGACAAGGAAACTCATGTGTGTAAATTGAAGAAATCCCTGTACGGTTTGAAACAGGAACCTAGGACATGGTACAACAAGATTGACAACTTCCTGACTAGTTTGGGATTTACCAAGAGTAAAGCAGACAACAACCTTTACTACAAGGTTTAATAAGGGAACCCAGTGATACTCCTACTATATGTAGATGACCTGTTTGTAACAGGTGAGGATGGGTTGATTGCTGATACGAAGAGAGAGCTTGGTCCCAAGTTTGAGATGAAGGACTTGGGTATGATGCACTACTTTCTAGGTATGGAGGTGTGGCAAAATGCAGATGGAATCTCCTTGGGACAAGGGAAGTATGCAGTAGAGATCCTGAAGAGGTTTCGAGATGATGGACTACAATGCCATGACCACACTTATGGCATCAAACCTAAAGCTATTGTGTGATGCTTCATCATATTCAGTTGATGCTACAATGTATCGTCAGATGATTGGGTCCTTGATGTACCTGACAAATATGAGACCGGATATTTGCTTTACTGTGAACACATTGAGCCAATTTCTGACGGACCAGAGTTGTGTGAAGTTGTCGGAGAACCCATTGTTCCATGACAAGTAGAAGCATATCGAGATCAAATACCACTATATCAAGGATATGGTGCAAAGGGGAGCAATGAAGCTCTAGTATGTTGCGATAGATAAATAGATAGATGATGTGTTGACTAAGCCATTATCCAGAGTGAAGTTTGAATACTTCTAGGATAAGCTTGGTGTTCTCCAGATAGAGGTTCCTTCCAAGGGGATGTGATGATTTCGTGTGCCCTTCTGACATGGTGGTAGGATTAGTTCCTCCCATCGTTAGATGTAAGTGTTGTGCCCTTTTGACATGGTGGTAGGATTAGTTCCTCACATGGTCAGATGTAAGTGTTGTGCCCTTCTGACATGGTGGTAGGATTGGTTCCTCCCACGATCAGATGTAAGTGTTGTTCCATTTTAACATGGTGGTAGGCAGGGCCTCCCATGGTCAGATATAAGTGCAGTGGCCTACATCCAGCATGAAAAATGACTGGATCTGTAGAGACCCACATCCAGTATGAAAAAGGACTAGCTCTGTGGAAGTACATCCAGCATGAAAAAGGGTTGGCTCTGTAGTGGACTACATCCAGTATGAAAAAGGACTATCTCTATAGAGACCCACATCCAGTATGAAAAAGGATTGGATCTGTGGAAGTACATCTAGCATGAAAAATGGTTGGCTATGTAGTGGCCTACATCCATTATGAAAAAGGACTAGCTCTATAGAGACCCACATCTAGTATGAAAAAGGACTGGCTCTATGGAAGTACATCTAGCATGAAAAAGGGTTAGCTCTGTAGTGGCCTACATCCAGTATGAAAAAGGACTGGCTCTGTAGAGACCCACATCTAGTATGAAAAAGGACTAGCTATGTGGAGGTACATCTAGTATGAAAAAGGAACGACTTTGTAGAGGCCTACATCCAGTATGAAAAAGGACTGGCTTTGTAGAGGAAGAACTACATGGAGGTTGGGCCTACAACCAGCATGAAAAAGGGCTAGCTCTGTAGAACTTCCTGTGACAAGAAGAATGAAGAGATAGCACCATTTGATCAAGATAGCAGAAGCAGTGATGATGATGATGATCTAGTGATGATTCAGTGATGATCCAACTTTGATGATGATCCAAAGAAGAAGACTTGTGTCGATGAATTGTGTCAAGAGAATGCCTTCCTAGTTAAGAGGGAGTGTTGATGTATTTGTAACTTCAGAATGTATTCACTTGTATATTTCATATATTGTATTTCATTGGTCCCTGATGTTCCTATCGGGAGATTCATTAATGTAATCAAGTAATGTAAAGTCATAGATATTAACCCTCATTTGTGAGTCGGGGGTAAACTCCCCACAGTTGTGGGGAACTAGGGTTATTAGACTCTCCTAGAGAAGTCATCCCTAGTAAGTTATTGTCAAGTCGAAAACTAGTATAAATAGAGAGTGAGCCTCTCTATTTATCACACACACTCACCTAGCTATAGCGCATAGGTGAGAGAGAAGAAGCTCACTCAAGTGAGAGAGAGAATAGTTGTTGGAGATCATCTTTCTGTCTTTGGGTTTTACTGCTGCCATTGGTGCTCATTCTATCTCTAAGGAAGTTGTAGGATTTTTCCTTTATGGTTTCCCCGAGGATAAATCTTTGTGTCTCTTGTCTCTTGTGATTGCTTGTTGTGCATGTTATTCTCTCAGATAAGATCCTAAGATCATATTGCTCAAATGATAAAAATATAACATGAAGAACACCAGAAAAGAACAATTATCACAACACCTTAGGGAACATTTGTGTATGTCAAGATGCGTTTTTGAATGGTGAATGTTGGATAAACCTTCCAAAGAGAAATGGTACATGGTTGCAATGATGTTATTGATAATATAATGTTTGTATGTAAAAATAACCTGATAGTTTATTCTAAATTTAGGGATCGGAGAAACATATTTCACAACAATTTAGGGAGAAACATATTTTAAAATATTGGATTCCCATAGTACATTCCTTTCAAGTACACCCTTTACAACATCAGTGCCAAGATGAAATCCCAATTACACACATAATGCAATTTAGGTTTTTAAAGGAGTCGTTCCCAATACGGGATGGGTTCATTGAATTGCTTGCAGTTACCAATAAGAAATGAAAAATAATAAGGGAATTCTACAGTATCCCCTCATTCATCAAGGTGACTAGTAGGGAATCTAAGGAGAATGACAAATATGTCAAAATGAAATAAACTACCTTCTACCTTCTTCTTTTTTTCTGTGTATGACATTTTTTAGCATATATAATCTATGTCTCACAAGCCAGAAGCTATCTCTAACAACTCTTTATTTTTTAACCATCGAAATCGGTTACGATCAAAATGTAATCACTATCCTAATTGTAAGTTTTGCTAAGGTTCTCTCCCATAAACATTTGTCTTCATTATATACAACTAATACAATTACAGGATTTGTGTTTATGCTAAATTTGGTTGCCTTAAGAATGGATGTGTGTCCTATTCGTAAGGATTAAACGAGACTTCACAATTTGCATTTAATCATATTTTTGGAATTTTGAAGCCCATACATGTGGCACATCATGAAGGTTTGGTTTGTGTATTTATTTGGCATGTTAAAATATTGCAAGAAAAAGCTAGTAAGATCTAGGCTTGGGTAGTTTTACTAAGTTAAGAAGACGACGATTTTTTAAAACTAAAAGTACAATGCTCACAAATTATATTGTCAAAATAAATGTTTTTAACTTTTTTTTTCATACTCTTCAATGGACCTAGTGGTTATACACTAATCTCTT
>LPNX010884411.1:365376-407014 GCA_001517045.1 Pseudotsuga menziesii | reverse complement strand
ATATATATATATATATATATATATATATATATATATATATCACAAGCTTTTCATCATATATATATCACAAGCTTTTCATCAATTTGAAAATATTAGCATTATTTTCACCTTTAATCAAAGCTTATCATCATATATATATATACATAATATTTACAAAAGTGTCAAAATTTGAGTAATAAAAAACACTAAATTAAAATGACATTCAATACATTATTTATATTTTTAGAATTAATATATTAAATAAAAATATTTAATATAATAATACAAAATTATATAAATTTATATTTAATATAAATATGAATTTATTTAAATAATAAAACATAATTTTAATTTATAAAATACATTGTATTTACTTTTACATCTATTTTATTTAAACAATATAATAATGACAATTTAAAGATTATTAAATAAAACAATATAATAATGACAATTTAAAAATTATACAAACATATAAAACATTTTAATATATATATATATTTTTTTTAATTATACATTTATTAAAATTACCATTTTTTTATTTTCTGTTATCCACTCTATTTCACTTTCAATGACAAAAACTCAAATTGTGCATGCATTAATGAGTAACACTTTCCAATGTTTACAGTCTAAAGCTTATCCTTATCCTCATTGTAACGTAATGTTTACAGTCTAAAGCTTATCCTTATCCTTATCCTAATAGTGTTTACATGCATTAAACTCAAATTGTGCATGCATTAATGAGTGACCCTTTCCAATGCTTACAGGAGTCTAAAGCTTATCCTCATTGTAACATAGTAACATATAGTAAATAGTGTTTACACGCATTAATTAATGAGTGACACTTTACATTGTTTTCATTCTAAACCTTATCCTTGGTGCAGTATATCCTAAATAATTTTTTTTGTTAATGAATTATATTTATATTTTAAAATTTGTTTATAATTTAATTTTATATATAAAAATATATATGGTTTTAAAATTTAAATCTAAAACCTATTAAATATGAAAGAGAAAAAAGTTTTGGGTCAATACATTAATATCTATGAAAATCATGACATCTTGTAAACAATGGATTTAAAGGTGACATTATCTAGATTAAAGAGGGTGGTAAGATCAGTCTTAATTCATCCTTCTTTAGGTATGTCTTTGGTGTTCCTCAATTGATAAACTATCCTCCTTTAAGAATGTTTTTGTTTTTTCATAAGAATAGAAAAAAACTAACAAAATTAGTTAATATGCAATAGAATACACGATAAACAATAATAATATAGGTAACATTAATAATATAGGTTAGTATGCTAGAGAAGAGAATCTAATAAAGAGAATGAGTACGAGGAGTTTGCAAAATGGACAATATAAGGTTTCCTTTTAGTGGGTTGAGGCCATTGCTAGATTTGTTTTTCTTTGTTACGCACCAAATTCTCAAAAGAGTGTAAAATAAGAAAGAATAATCCAATTTTCCTTGAGAATGAATAAAAGTGATGAATAAGAAGCCACTTCGAGGGGGGAAGTCTCCTTAGACAATGTATCCAATACACAAGATAAGATGATATGAAAACCTAGGTCTCCTTGGTATATATATGAGAGCCAAATGGTACAAATTGTAGCCGACCATACAATTACAATTACGATTCTATTCGACCAATAAAAATATAACGATAGAAATGTAATGGCATTCTTCTTGTTACCAAAAAAACAAATCCAAGGGGATGTGAAATGTACTATTCACCACCTTCCTCATAACAAGTTATGAATTTTAGCCCAGAGGATTGACAAGCAATAACAAATCAATGCATCAATGTAGAAGAAATATATTATGCACCTTGAATGATTTTTTGCACCTCTCAATTATGGAAAAAATGTAGAATACATATGCACTCTTTTAGTGGAGGCCTAAAGTATGTAGTGCCATCACAATTGTAAGTAGCTATGTCGTTACATAAATATTTATTTTCATTGATAAAATACAATCTACACACTCTTCAATTGATATGCACAATGATTTGTACTTGTTCAATTTATATGTTTGTGTTCCTATACACGTGTTTAACGAAGAGAAACAAAAACATGCTATAACTTACCTTCAAATATAAATTTCTCTATTGATTGTATACAACCTATAATTCTTCAATTGCAATGCTAAACTAAATGGACAATGCATAAAAATGGATCTATTTTAGAGGAAGATCAAATATAAATGAATGTTATTTAAAAATTTGGTGTGTAGGTAAAGAAACAAACTCGTGAGTTGAGTCCATGTACACACCTTGCCCCAACTATAAGGATGCATGCATAGTTTATTGTTCATTCATTTGTTAAACACAATAATGCACAACTACTAATTGAAATAAATAACTAGGCATGAAAATAAAATCTATAAACATTTGCATTTGCATTTCCTTAATTGGGAAGCAAAATTCATTAGCATTGCAACCTTAGTGACCATTGCTAGAATCCATTAAAAAACAATGAAATGAAACATTTTTCCTCTTAACCTAACATTGTGATTCCTTAGTGTTGTGAAACCTTTCATTAGTGATTATCTAAAAGGAAAAGTCATAGAACCTACCTCTTATTAAATTAAATTTTCTTTCTCACCTTTAACATGACAAAAAATTACACAAATCAAACCTTCCTTCTCTACATCATCTATGGGATTTAAAATTTTAGAAAAAAAATTGAAGTGGAGATAATGGCTCATTAAATGCTTATAAAGGGGACACACTCTATTCTTAAATCAATCATAATAAAGTAGAGGACAAGATAATGTAGTCGTATCTAATAAAACCAATCACTTAAGAGGGAAATCTTAGGAGTGCCTAAAAATTAGGTAAAACGTTATTTCAATCTCACTTTGAAAAGATTTTGGAAGTTTGAAAATATAGAGTTATCATAAAAAGGTTTTAGCCTCTCCAAAACTTTCCACATATTAAAAATGAAATATACCAATTAAAAAAGTATCAATGCTTTCTTTAATTTTTAATAACCCACTATATCAAAATTTGTTAAATAAAATTTTGGAAACAACTTAGAAGGAGGAAAGCTAAAATATTCATAATATCCAAAAATTGTTCCACATCTCATTCCTCAATAATTGAAATGTGCTTGTAATGAACTAGGTCAACAAAAATAATAATTGAAATCTACTTGTAATGAACTAGGTCAACAAAAATATTTAGACAATGATGGTGTTCCAAATGCCCATAACACCTTTTAACTTGACAGATTTAGTATAGATCCTACAATCTTACTATACTAAGATTGTAGTTTCAAAAAGATAAATATAATTATTCCTATTTATCCAATATCATAACAAGTATTCATATCCGTTGGGAAATTATATTGAATATGCATCTTTCCACAATTTAGCTGTCACTATCATTGCATAATCCGTTTGAGGAAGATGCATGGCATGAGTAAGTAATACTTTCTCATACAACCATTGGTATGTGTTTGATCATTGCCCAAATTAACCCATTGAATATGGCATGTTGCAAGTGCATAGCATACATTCAATTAAATACACAAAACGTTACACCTAACATATAAACGTGTACAAAGAGTAAACCACTAAACATAGCTTAAGAAACCACATATTTATCATAGTGTACAAAGAGTAAAACACCAAATATAGGTTTCTACAAATCTATAACGTGTATTCACCAAATTGACAAATGGCACTTACATGTTAACGTGTGAGAATTACTATAAGTAATCAATCATCTTTCATGATGTTTCACTATATCATTATGGAATTGAAACCCAATTCAAACACTTTATTCTTAATTACATTGACCAAATTTATTAACTCATACACCTAAACATTACATTACATTACCATTTATATTCCATTTAAATTAGGTGAACATATTACATTAATTACGCTAACAATAATGTTCAATTAGATTAAATTAGTTATTATGATCCATTAATCATATCAACCTTGAACTCTTTTAGAATAATAATAATAATGTATTTTTAAGGTCATAATCTAGCTAGACAACATATTGGTGTATGAGACCTTGTGTTTGTGGGAGAAGAGCCCCCCTTTGTGATTTTAATGATTAGTAGTGATAAGGGTTATAATATTTTGTGATTGTGGGGTTTAAGGGTTATATTAATAAAGGTTACATGTTGTAGGGGATGTTGATGTTTTATGTAGCATTGGAAGATATTATTATTGTATTTGATCATGTAATAAACCTAAAAGAATAATGCTAAAACATACTCTCAATAAGGGTTATTATTGTATTTGTTGATTTTAATGATTAGTAGTGATAATGGTTATAATATTTTGTGATTGTGGGGTTTAAGGGTTATATTAATAAAGGTTACATGTTGTAGGCGATGTTGATGTTTTATGTAGCATTGGAAGATATTATTATTGTATTTGATCATGTAATAAACCTAAAAGAATAATGCTAAAACATACTCTCAAGAATTCAAGTGAAAATAGACAAGTCAGACCCCAATGAAATCATTGGGTAAAACTTCCCCAGTCACTAGGTAACACTACCCTAACATTGGGTAAAAATGCCCCAGTGAAGTCATCTCTATAGTGAAAAAGTCATCCGTAAAAGAGTATAAATAAAGGGGGTACTCTCTACATTTGGACACGCAACACAAGTTCACTCAAGCCAGTGAGACAAGTGCAAGAGAGAGAGAGAGAGAGAGAGAGAGAGAGAGAGAGAGAGAGAGAGAGAGAGAGAGTAGCTATATGAATACTTATCTTGGGGTTATCCATAGGGTCTTCACTTTGTGAAACTATGACATAACGCCTTCGTCCATGGGATATTAAAGAATACCCCTAATTTAACTAGATATTGATAAATAGTTACCAAAATCATTTTGTTGAACCCCTCTCCATATACATATTTCCAATTAAAAAAACCATATTTTTACTAGATATTCCCTACTCTACAAAATACCACTTTTTATACCCCCCAATCCCTATAAATCCCTTATACCATACTTCTTGCCCCCGATACCTACAATATATTGACCTTATTTTTCCTAATTAAGAAAACCCCTTTATCAATGAATGCGATAAGATAATGGTCAATAAGGTGAATCCCCGTGGGGTGATCTTATATTATCTTTGTATTTGGGGTATCTTTTATGAGCGAACTTTAGCTCTTCAATGTATTGACATTGTACTTTGTTGATGGATCTATAATGAAGAAGTTTCGCTAGGGTTTCTTCCCCAAGAGGGTTTATGAGGATAAATCTTTGTGTCTTTGTGTATGTTGAGAATGTATTTATTTCAATGATCCTTATGCATGTGGTTATTATTATATGAAGTAAATTGAATTAAATATTGACTAACATAAATGTTTTAAGAAAAAGTTCAACATGGTGTTAGAGTCATGCTGAAAGAAGTCATTGCAACAACTGCAATTGCAGAAAGTTGGAAAATGAGGCTTCTAGTTTTAAGCCTTTCTAACCATAGATCAATCTCAATCTTAGAATAATTGAACTTTCCCTAGGAGGTTTCATATTTATGTGGAGGAAGAGTTTAGATCTAAGAATTTTCATTTTTTACCTAGTTGCCGCTATATCAAGATAATTAGGGATTCCATTTTTTCCCTATTTTGTCCACATATATGGAAGAAAACAAGGTTTGTTGAACTTTCATTTGGAGGGCACATCTTCCTCTTGGATTAGATTTTCCAGATTCAAAAGTTGAAAAATTAGGGTTTTCTCATAAAACCCTAGGTTGGACAGCGAGTAGATATTCAGGTTGACATTGGAGTTGATATTGGATTGTGGAGATCACCTTGGCATAACACATTTATTGGTAAGTCCAAATTTCATTTCTAAAGATTCTCACTCCTATAATATTTTAAGCTCGGAAAAAATGATGAACAATACCAAGCTCGATGAGAAGCTTAAAGGGGATGATAACTTTCGAGCATGGAACTATAGAGTGTTTCTCATTCTAAAAGAGAATGATTTGGAAAAATATATTAAAGAAGAGGTTGCAGAGCTAGAGGGAGATGAGTCTAAGACAAGGCACAAGAAGAACATGGTTAGGAAAAAGAGAGTCGTTGCAAATTGTATCAAGGATCACTTGATCCCTCATGTCTCATCATTGAAAACTCCAAAGCAGATATTTGGTCCATTGTCTGGATCATTTGAAGGAAATAATATCAACTAAAAGATGACATTGGGGACGCATCTCAAGAATGTGAAGATATATAACTTAGAAACCATTCAATCCTAATTCACAAGGGCATCTCAGATTAGAGAAAAACTTGAATCCATTGGAGACAAAGTTGAAGAAGCTGAAATAGTAATGACTACATTGAATGGTATCCCAAGCTCATGAGAATCATTTATTTAAGGAAATTGTTCTAGAATGAAACTAACGAAGTTTAACAGACTATGGGAAGAGTGCACTCAAGAAGAAGCTAGATTAGTGGTACGAGAAGAAAATTTGGGTGATGATGAAAATCAAGCACTAGAAGCACATGCAAGAAAAGGGGAAAGCAAGAAAGAACCCCATTCATGCAAGAAGTTCCAGAAGACACAAAGGACTCAAAAATATTACTAAGATTACTAATGAAACAACTACAAGAAGATGGGACACATTGCAAGAAATTATCCTGAAGTAAATATCATATCAATAAAGGGAAGAATAAAATGCATCATGTTCATGCTAGAGAAGATGAAGAACTTGTTCAAAAGAAAGAAAGAGAAGAAGACTCAAGTGAAGAATATGTGTTAATATTAGCTTTTACAAGGACAATAACTCATTGAAGTGACACATGGCTTATTGATAGTTGTTCGTCTAAGCACATGATTGGTTATAATAATTCTCTCTCAAATTTGATTTAAAAGTATTCACGTCATAAGGTGAAGCTCAATTATGATTATCGATATCTTATAAAAGAGGTAGGAGAAGCTTCATACAAGTTGGATTCTGGAAAACCTATGAAGATGAAACATGTATTGTATGTACCTATTTTTAAGGAGAATCTCCTCTCCATCTAAAAATTAGAAGAATGAGGATATAGATTTTCTTTTGTTGATGGCTAAGTTCTCATGTGGAAAAAGGGAAGGATTATTGATGATGTTGGTGTGATTGGTGTTCAAGAGGGAGGCTTGTATAAGATGAAGGGACACTTAGATTCAACATTGGTACATAGAATTGTGAACCCAGGTGAGCTATGGCATAGAAGACGATCTCACCTACATTACATAGCATTACTAATCATGAGGAAGATTATTACAGGTCTACCGGAGATTTATTCAAATCATGATGGTTTATGCAAAGGATGTGCACAAGGAAAGAACGTGTAGAGTCTGTTTCCAAGGAATGACAACAAAGAAAAAGGAATGTTGGAAATAATCCATTCAGACATGTGTGTACCAATAAAATCAACATTACTTAGTAGATGAATTCAAGACATTCTCGCAAGGAAGCAAACATTAAGAGGGATTCAACCAAACAATCAAAGATAAGTATTTAATGTTTTATGAAACAAGTGTTATTTATTTAAATTGTTGTGATATTGATAAATATCACATATTTTTATTGATGAAAAATATAAACGTTTAAATTATTATTGGTTAACCGTTATGGACATTTTTGTAAGGTCAACTATGAAAGCAGTGAATCCTATGATCCATGATCAAGATTTACCATTACACCTATGGGAAAAGGAAGCCATAATCATTGTATATGTGTAGAATAGAACTCATCAACATCTACTTGGGAACAAGACACCAAAAGAGGTGTTTATAGGAGATAACATAAGCCAGAGGTCAGCCACCTGACGATACTTGGATGGCCTATATATGTACATGTTCCCAAGGATAAGAGAATGAAGTTGGATCCTTTAGGAAAGAAGAGTATAATTGGTGGATACAGTGAGTCGTCGAAGGCATAAAGAGTCTACATTTATGGTTATAGGAATATTGAGACTAGAAAAGATGCCACCTTTGATGAACATGCAACTTTTAGCAAATCAAGGAAGACTCATATGGATGAGGTCCATGATGAGGAGCCTATATCTCCTAGAATTGTAGAGACAGGTGTAGATGATGATGTTGTACTAGAAGAGAATGTTCTTAAGGATCATGATATGGAAAAAATGCAGAGACCTGTAGATCCACCCGAGAAATGATTACACATAAGAGAAGACTATCTTGGGATCCATAGATTATTCAATATGTAGAGAGTATGGTGCTCCAGACGGATTCTTCATAGAGAGAAATATAACTTGACAATATTCTAGCTACATGCAATTGTTATGTGACATCATTGATGCAGATCCTTCTAGTTATGAAGAGGTTTTTAATAAGAAAGTATGGAAGGATTCCATGATCAAGGAATACTAGTCCATTATGAAGAATGATGTTTGGAATGTGGTTCTGAGACCAACAAGGTAGTCATTAGTGACTTCTAAATGGATCAACAATATGAAGCATTACACAGATGGCAGTATGAATAAATACAAGGTAAGATTCATGGTTCATGGTTTCTCCCAGAAAGAAGGAATATATTATGAGGAGACATTTTCTCTTCTGGTGAGATACACTTCAATTAGAGATACACTTGCGATAGATGCAATGATGAAATGTAAGGTACACCAAATAGATGTGAAAAAAAGTTTCCTAAATGTTGTAGTGGAAGAGGAAGTGTACATGGAACAACCAAAAGGATTCGTGACACATGATAGGAAGTCACATGTGTGCAGATTGAAGAAGGCCTTGTATGGATTGAAGAAAGAACATAGGACGTGGTATGGAAAAATTGATAGTCTTATGATTATCTTGGGATTTACCAAGAGTAAATCAGATTCCAACCTTTACTACAAGGTTGTGGATGGAAGACCAATGATATTGTTGTTATATGTTTATGAACTTTTTCTAATAGGGGACTCAGTTGTTTAGGAGAATACAACCTTATAACCTAGGGTCTTTGGGGTTACCAACATACTAAATAAACTTGCAGACATTAAACCATTAAAGAATTTGATAGAGAAATAAGGAATAAATTAGGTGTACCTTTCTTATGACGGTTGATCCCATCTTTATTCTTCAATCCCAAATTGCTCCAACAACTTCTAGGAAATCTCTAATACCTGCAAAGATACAGACCTTTCCTGCAATATATCATACATTATATAGAAGATTAATGAAAACATATGCTTACAATGAAATGACAAGACAATTCATAAATCATAGTACATAAGAGTACAAAGACACATATTGGAAAAAAGACTCTCTTTATTGATAAACAAGTGACGAAAGATTACAACCAGCATTTGAAACAAGTGCTCCTCTACTAGCCAAGGGATCTAAGTTATGCTACTCCAAGATCTCCAAAAAAAAACCATCAACATAACTTTGCTCTAGGATTGATCCTTGTTTAGCCTCAACCCCTACCCTCTATTTATACATGAGGAAAGAGAGAGGTTACGAAGGTTGAGATGGTTGGGGAAGTTGGGGTAGTTATGATTAAGAGCCCAACTGTCCTTGACTAACCTTGTTTATATTTGTTAATTTTGGATTAAGTAATTCACGACTATTAACACAGAAATCCGCGCATGATACACGACTTTCATAAGGGAAACCCACGAATTCCAACCCTAATCATGTATACACGGGTTGCAATGTCAATACGCATGAATGATACACGGGTTGCAATGGAAATAGTCGCAAATTCACCTTAATGACCTTATAAAAAATAGGTCAAGATGGTAAGAGGATGATGCATAAAAGGTCATGCAAATCTATAGTGTTTTGTCCACTTCTATCCATTTTGTCCTTTTGTGTTTTGGCCACTTGGAACATTGCATTCTACCATCCAAGAGTTGTGTTCAGATAGGCTTTGTATGGAAGGAACATTGCAGTCTTCCATCCATAGATAGATAAGACGTAATTAGTTTATCATTTTCGATCGATATATTGTTCAACTACGTAGATTGGGCAGAATTTAATGAACTTAGGTTTTGTGAAACTTTCCTCAGGACCAAAAGATTAAGTGTAACATTTATTACAGCTTCCTAATTGATGAAGAAATGTCTGCTGACTGCATTCTCATGTCGCGTCTCTGTTGGAGATGCATGAAAGTTTAGTGCTTATTCATTTTTTAAACAGATCGTTTCTATAATGTAAGTCACTGGTTTTGGAAACCGTCCAGGTTTGTTTATGCGTGCTATTATTTTCTCATCTGCAATGCATTTTCTCTTGTTTTTATAGGGATCAACCTCTTTTTCATCTAATGGCTCTTCCCTTACAAAGGGAATTGTAGTTTAAAATATTACAAAATTGCTTTAGTATATATATATTGATATTGAAATATTTTTATCACTGTTAATACAGTATTATTTATGCTCTTTCTTATTGCATATTTCCCATCAATGCTAGAATTTCATTTCATCTCTGTCATTCAGACTATTTTTAACTTTTTGCACATAGAAGTTTAAAAGGTCGAGGTTGGATGTAGTTATTCTATGTGGCCTCCTTTCGATCAACATCGTAAATTCATTGGTCTCTTCAACTACTTCTACATATTTTTATAATGTGTAGCACCAATTTCACCCTCACACAAATTGTAAAATTTTCTGATTTAAGAAAGAATTGCAAACAATATTATTCTATATTTTTGTAATGGAAGCATCATATCAATTAGGTCCAGTGAGCACATTATCATAAAAAATTACAAATATCAAAACTCACAAACACAATACCCAAGTAAATATTATATTTAGCTTGAATAGTCACATAAGCTGGAACATTTTACTTCAGTAGTATTTTTAAGCCATATTTAAAAATGGATATTGCAGATATTGTAAAGCATTTGTAACATCTCTTTGGTTATAACTTTGCAAATTTATTTCAGCATGTCTTTATCAATTTATTTTTTCATGCATAAATTCCCAGCTGAAATTTATATGACAGGGGCTCATTACTTTTTTGGGGTAGCATGTTTTTCAGATTTCTTATCTTGCAGCAATTTCTAGCTTTCTTTAATGAAGAAAAATGCAAGAATTTTTCAGAGTTATGGGCAGCCTTGTTGTGTGAATGAAATGGTTGAAAATGAGACTATAACTACAAAAAAAAACAACCTTCTTTTCCTACATATAATGCAGATTTACTACTTGTTATCACAGACCCTATAGGGGGTATTGCCTCTCATTTTTTCCAGAGCATACCATATTTTTGGAAGTCCAATATGTAAAAAGAAATATCTTTCCTATAATTTGGAAATACTACCCATGTGGCACCTTTGTGGTGTAAACAGTCTTCTTCATGTGTTCTGCAATACCTCTGATCAATCCACTTATTTTACAATTGAGAGATGTATTTACTGAGGCGGTCATAGGGTTGAGAAAGGCCCTGCCTTTTCTATTTCCACAAAGGGTAAACTAAGGTGATTGAATAAAAGCAAGATAAATTGAATATATCCATGGATAAAGAGATTTTCTCTCTACAACAAGTTTGTTGCTTTCTACTATAGAAGCCTTGGACAACAACTTTTCATTTTTTCTGCGACAAGTTTGTATACCACCATCCACCGAGAAACCTGGGTAACCAACAGTAGTGCTCTGTAAATGGAAAATGGCATAACACAGTAAAATGAAAATGTTTCTTAGAATACTTTTTAGAAGAGTGTGTATGGGATCAGTGCTCTATTTTTCTTCGTAATTGTGGCAATACAATATAATTCCTATATTTTATTGTATGCTCTGTTTTTAATGTATGCTTTTCTAATTAATATTTTTTGTTTTCGATTTTAGTAGGAATTTGGAACCATTAACAAAGAAGAAGAAAATGGAGCATAAGTGGACATTATGTATAGAAGTGTTTTGTTTCCCCAACCCTGGTCGAGCAACAATTAGATACGTTATTTACAATCATGCATTGAATCACGCTATTGAAAGAAAAAAAGATGTTTGTGGTACAACCACAAATAATGATACGTATTATATTGCTCTTGTTGAAGGCTTAAAAGAGGCAAAAACATATGGCGCCAATGATATTTTAGCTTACACCAATTCAGAATTTATATGTAACCAGATGGAAGGAATCTATCAAGTTCGAAAGGACAATCTCAAGCCTCTTCACAAAAAAGCAGGAATCATCGCCACTCAATTTCAGTCCTTCAACATAAAATACCATGCCAAGATTCAAAAGATTTCCAGTGATCTCATGTTTGGACTTGTTTCAAAACTAGGTGTAGGTTCCAGCGTTGAGTTGTTATCAATGTCACCTCCACCAAAACTTCTTGTTGGAAATCAATATAGATGTCCATTTTGTAAATATTTTTTTTTATGATGCTTGTGGTGTTTGTAATGTCATGGGTGTTTCATTGAAACCCATTCTTTTACAATGTTCATTGTATAGTGCCAACATTGAGATAGACATAACTTTTTTACCATTTGGCACTGAAGATTCTAATTTTTTACCATAATGAATGGATATACAATTTTTTATCATAATGGATGGATCACATGTTGTGAATTGGTATTTTTTTTACAGTTCTATATGTAGTTGGAAAACAAATCTTTGAATTATTCAGAAATATTCCATGAATTATGTAGTTTAAAAGGATATGTCAAGGTCAAACATAGCCCTTTTGGAAGGTCAAACATAGCCCTTTATTGGGGAGTAGGTCAAGAGTTTTACTGCTTCTTGGAAAGTATGTCAATGTCTACTGCTAGATTTGGTTATAATTTATTCCATCTTCAACTTCTTGTTTATATGTTCTTTACAGTTTTTTGGCAATAGAATTTCTAAGAGTAAGAGGACAGTTCAAGCTAGATGTGAATCTCCACAGGAAAAAGTTATAGAAAAATTGAAAGTCGCATTTGCATGAACAACAAGGAAACTATGAGGTCATAGAAGCTCTAATTCTTGGACACTAGTAAGAAAGAGATATATTGGTGACTTTCAAATAAAATCAATTGCATAAAAATCATCTACAATCTGGGGGACGTTGCTAGGCAAGATAAGAGCAGGTTAATTGAATAGGAATTACAAATTTTGAGATTATTACATTGAATATTTGAAAGCTCCTTAGAGAAAATATGGTTTGTAGAAAACTTGAAAAAACATGGACATTTGCCTTAAAACATAGAAATATATCAACAATCTCATTCACAAAATTATAAAACACAATAAGCAGAAACAAGAAGATAACGTTATGACTAGACAAAATTAAGATAACTCATCCGACAACCATCAGGAAAAGATTCATTTGAAATGAAATATATGCTAAACCTGGAGCTCGGGCAGACAAGTGATATAGTCCAATCAATGTAGAGTATAAATTGCTTGAAATCACATGAGAATTTTTAGAGCAGACACACAAGATGCACATGAGATGCAATGTTTCAGGTAGAGAAACTTACACCATCAAGATTCTGAATCAATGAAAACAATATCAGTGATAAACATCTTTGTTGGCATATGTTGTTGTATGTAGGACACATAACAATGAATCCAAGACAACTTTAAACTTTGGTATGATAAGCCTCAGTCGACAGGAGTGCATTATAGAAATGAATATACTTGAAATTAAAACTTTCCTGGACTGGAGGATGAATAGATGTCGTCTCTGAATCAAGTTTTGTTTTGTAGATATATGTCAACCACAGGGGCTTCACTTGTTGACCAATATACTATCACGTTAGTTCATATTGTGGGTTTTAAAATTATCAAAAATTGAACCAATATATTGCAAGTATTGGGGGGATGAGGGGTTTAAGGTGGGGGTGGGTAGGGTGGTTTATAAGGATTGAGGTATAAAAAGGGGTGGGGAGGAGGTTTTAAGTATTGGGAGGGGGTTTCAACAAAAAGAGTTTGGGTCAATATCTCTGGAAATTAAGGGTATCCTTTAATATCCCACGATCGCACGTGCTATGTGAGATGTTCACTAAGTGAACTCCCTGTGATGTCAACTTAAATAGAAAGGAAAAAGGAAAAGGGAGATGAGAATGTGATTTATCCATGTAGATAAGGATTGCAATGAAAATGATATGTTCACAACTAAAAAAGGGCACCATCAACTCCAAGTGTAGGAAGATGCCTCTACCCCAATATCCAAGTGTAGGAAGCTACCTTTTCTCCACTAGGGTTTGGACAAGGCCCCCCTTCAGCACAAATAAACAATGACACTTATTAATAATGTCCCCAAAACCATCTTAGAAATTGAATTATATTGTTATATCCAATGGGGCTGAAGAATAGAGAAAGCAATAGTAGCATGAGGGAAGTGCATAACACATCTCTCAAGTAAAACCCAATATACAAAAAATGAAATTGTTGAAACCAAAAAAACAAGTAGGCAAAGCCTATTGAATGAAGAGAGCTAGCTGTAAAAACTATAGTTGTTTAAAAGTGCTACAATATGATCTGATACATTAATATAATACAGGTGGATATTTCAAAAGAAAAAGGAAATTAAATAATTGTACAATAAATAGTTCAGATATAATGAGAGTGGATTGCAAAATAATATAAAATCTCAAATTTGGTAACTTGTTGGAGGAGGCCTATTCACTAAATGTAGAACATTTTTATTTAGCTTGGATTAATGGTTTCCCATCACGGTAGATGGACAGTTGTTTTTGTTTATCATTGGCAAATGTGTTGTCATTACATGTTGGAAATTATTCAATGATTCATATTTGACAGTGAAAAACAACCCTGATAAACTTTATGCTAAATAACATTTAAAATATAATGCATACTGTTGATAGTAAGGCCTTTTTATTGTAGAAAAATAGATTTTATATCAACATATTCCACACAAAATATATACATCGATCTTCCTTTGTTACTAGATTGGTGCATAGTGTAGTGAAGATCATTGTTCAAATTGAGACTAATATAAAATAGCAAATTCTTCATATCCTGCATGGATAGAGTACAAAATACTTTAACCCATTGAGAAATTGCAATTTCTAACTGGCTTTATCAACATATAATCCAAAAAGGCCTGAAAAAGACCTATAGCCTCATTAATCACTCTAGGGCTGAGTGAAAAAAGAGGATTTATGTAATTACAACTTGGAGAGTAGTGTATGACAGTAACAACATATGGGGTACTTGTTTGGTAAGTGGACATATATTTATTTGTCTTTACCATTGCTGCAGGTGAAGCCATCTTTGGCATGGACATGGGTAGCCAAATCCCTTTTTAAATAGGCAATATATGTGGAAACAAAAGAAACCATGGTGAGAAATTTTTGCGGAAAAATCTTATGCTTCCCAAACTTCTCTTTGCAGACATTGGAAGGGGTGTGGTGGCCTTAGTTCCTACTTTGTCAAGGTTGTTTGAAGTTTCTACTTCGAGGTATCAATATTTTTTGGATGAAAGACCGGGTTATTAAGTGTGGACTAAAACTAACAAGCATTTGCTTAATGTGGCTGCAACAATAAAGATGCTATTTCTATCAGTGGTGGTGCTGGGACCTTGTCTTCATATTTCTTCCAGTTCTAGGTTTGAATCTGCATAATAGTCTTCTTCCTTTTTTACCATTGCCACTACATTGGTTGAGACAATAGATATCTTTTAAGAATACAGTATTCTTAAAGCACCATTGAATCCATTGTAGAATATTGAGGAACTCTACCTTTTTGTAAAACATTCCTCATGTGAACTCTCCATTCAAATATCTTTGTCTGCTTGCTTTAGTCTCATGGTGGGAAAGTTGGAGCACTTTCTTAATTGGATTAGTGAGGAAGAAGTATGACCATTTGTTCCCAAGGAATGAATGTAGGGGTTTTTGTTAGTGGTATAGGTTTTCAATATCATTAATGGTGGTTTGGTTTCCACAAGAGATATTTCTTATGACAATTGCTTACAGTCTTGTTTGCTAGCTAGAGAGAAGTGTGCAAGAAGTTATTGGAAAAAAAGATGATATAGGGTGTTCCCAAAATAGAAGAAGGTAAGGATACAAATGTTGGACTTATCAATACGGTAGAGAGAATCAGACAATCAAGTAAGATGAAATAATGCTAACTAGCATGGGGTTGATTATTGGATGGATAGGGAGAGAGGGCCATTGGGAGAGGAAGGTTTGTAACAAATTAGACCCTGGTGAGTGGATTTTGCACTCTAGTGTCTAACCTAAAATTATAGATTGCTAAAAATTTGAAACATCAATAAAAAATTATGCTATAGAGTACTTTAACCCACAAACACGAACCGCGGATAATTAAAACAACAAACAAACTAATCTAAACACTCAAAACAACATCACTGATTTTCTATAAAATCTTAACACTTGAACCAAAAATAATTGTGCCCTTCTTCTCCTTTATATACTAGGAAGATAGGCACAATGAATCTAGATTCTAGATGCATGCACAATAGCTCCTTAACTAGCAGAGTGAACTCTAACCCAAGTGCGACTAGCTTGCATGGAGGACTGAGCCAAAAATAAAGTGCACCCTCCTAGAAATTGATGCCCTTAACTAAGATGGGTATCCACGTGCATGAGTACCCTTACTAACTTAGGGAAATTTTCCCTCTAACTCGTGCAGTCAAAGCTAAATAAAGAAAAAACAGATTTAGGACTAAACTGTTGAACTGCTGATGGGTTTTAACTGCTAAGTCTGTTTGTTTTAACTGCTAAGTCCTAGATGTTTTAATTTCACAGTTCCTCCTTCATATCTCTATTTGTATTCTCTTTGGCATAAAGTTTCCTGGGGGTACCGCCCTTGCATTAGGGGGGATAGAGATATGAGGATAGCTTGAGGACATCCCCTGCAAAAGGGGGATATCCATTACAAAAAGGGTATAACCAAGCATCTCTTCTCCTCAAAGATGCCATCCCTTGGACACTTACCCCATAAACACTTCCAAATTTTTAAGCTTCTCTTTCTAACCTACATCACTGACCCTACCCTAAAAGAACCTTAAAAGCACAATGAACTCAAAAATAGGAAGAAGATGTATGTCAAAAAACAACATCAAATCTGGTCATCCAGATTTCAACCATGATTGACATTTTTCAAAAAGATATATATGTTCTTTAAGTTGGAACCAAAGCAGATATGCCCAAATTTTGCCACATACAAAAATCCTCATATAGTAATTTTATGAACATGTTGCCCATATTTTTGCACTTTAAAATAACATACATTATACATATTAAATGAATTGTAGATTTAGTTGATTCGTCCATTGGAATAACAATGAGAAATGGTAATGGAGTTTTTGTAAAAAAAATGATGCAATTATGTGCATATGTCCAAAATAAACATTAAAGGAGCATGTCATAAAGTGTTACGAGTGAAAAACATGAATAAAAAATATAAAACTTTTGAAGATGGTGATAAAGAGATGTTATAATTAAAAAAGGAACATATCCCATAAGAACAGAATAAAGCTATAGAAAATTTAAAGAAAATAAAAATACAATACATATATAGTTGCACCAGGAATTACAGAGAAAATAAATTACAAGACCAAGAAGGAAATATGAGTTGCACCTTCCTACATTAGATTTCTAGAGAAAAAAATAGTTAACACTGTAGGCCAGCCAAATTTTCAGAATTGCAAGAAAATGCCACATTATCTTGAATGAAGGGGAGAAACTATATAACGTAAATTTTATCCCCCTCCCACAAGAAATAAGCCAAAAATACAGAACGTAATTGTGACTGATTCAAAAATACATGGCGTAATTGTTCTCCTCCTCCCACAAGAAATAAGCCATTATGCTTTGAATTTGGTATCACTAAATGATAGTTTGATTATGTAGTAAACCCATCAGCTCTTATAGGTATTGTAGGTCCATGACTTGAGCATTTGTTGAGAAAACTATTTTCCTCTTGGAGAGAAACTTAAACAAGCATCCTAGCACGTGTCTGCAACATACAGAACTTGATATTTAGCATAAAAATCAATCATATTCATCTTGAGAAGTAACTGAAATGGGAGCTAAAAGAAAATATTAAATAAATTTGAAATGAAAAAAAAACACCCATGGGGTTGATGTTTTGAGTTGTTAACTTTTTCATCTCTTGGACCATTGTTATGGTGTTCCCCTCCCATAAATAGTAGAAGACAATGCTTCCCCCTCTTTCTTGCAATCGGATACCATATAGATAATGAACAAAACAACATCACATGATCAAGATCCAATTAAGTAATCAAAATAGAGATTATGTCTAGGAGTATTAACAAGGGTACATGAAAATATAGACAGACAATAATCATTTTGCATCCGTCCAATTCCTTGGATTGAATGATCCATAGGAGTGGACTGTTGTACCTCTGAAAACATTCAAACACCACAAGTTAAAAAATTGAGGTCATTAATATACTATTCTAAGCACATGCATCATTTTATTCTATGAAACTCACCTATGGAAATGGAGGATGCATTGTTGAATTGAGGACCCCCCCTCTTATTAAGGTATTGAAACTGATATGGTTCATATTCTGATGGATGAACATTCAGATCGATATCCAAGCCAGTATTTTGTTTTCTTCATTTTTTTCCTTTTTAGGGCTAAGAAAACTCTTTTTCCTCTTCAAAGATGACTCATATGCACCCAATCCAAGGGTGAAGTCATAGTCCAATATATGAATATTGTTGGATTCATCGGACATTTTTTTAACAAGACCAATCATTTGTTCATTTTTACTCAATGTGACAGGAGGATTTTTTTGAATCAACTAAAAATAGCCAAACAACTCCTCTCTAGATAACTGGAGTGCATCAACATCATGATCAACATTGTCAGTAGCCATAAAAATATTTTCAGCATCTACAACATGGATTGGTTCATTTCTACTTATCTCGAGAGGAGCACTCAATGAATAAGGCACCGCATCATTATCCAATAACATATATGAATCCCTTGTGGAGAAATACAACCAACCAACCTTTATAGTGTGCTTGAAAATGTTTCCACGAATAGCCCATGGGCAATCACATGCCATAACATTTTGATGATACCAAGTGACAAGGTACCACCTATCAAGAGCGGTTTGACTCCTCACCCAATAAGCATGATATATGCTCTCATGTGGGCAGCAATCACTATATGGGATCATTTTAGCTCTTTCTGATGATGACTCAAGTAGCTTCTCTTTCTTATAATTGTTCAAATATCCTTCCTTTTTCAAAATCTCTTTGAATTGATAAAATGGATCAACATTTATTAAAAGTACATATATCAACCAATCCATTCTATGGGAGCATTTATTCCTTCTATCAGAAAGAAACTTTGTCTTTAGGTAGCGGTGGTGTGTCTTGACAACATTATCTATCTCTTTATTTTCATGCGAAAAATGTCAGCAACATTTTACCCACATCCCTACAAGTATAAAACTAATTTAGTGCATATATCCCATCTTTATGAGATACAAAAAACAAAAAATACAAACAAGAGTATGTACACTTACAAATTTTATCACCAGAGACCCAATTTCTGTGGAAATAGTCCAAGAACTTTTCCTCATCTGCATACTTGTTGAAAAATCCTTCGATTGCATCAGTGACATGATCATTGGAACAATACTTCATGATATCACCCAATTCTTTAAACATTGCTTTCGCTCTATTTGGATTGGGGACCAACCGATTCACGTTTTTTATCCATGCCCTTCCTACGTGCCAAACACACAAGATAACTTTGGAATGTGTGATCTTCCTGACATATATAATATGATTAAATATGACATCCACATAATAAATACAAGGTACATTACAAAATAAATTGAAATTACCTCAATGCTTCTAGTTTAGACAAATCATCATCAACCATGAGCGCGTTCACTTTCCAATCTAGGTGTGCTTGGTAACACCTCTGCATGAGCCAATCCAGTCATAGTGCAATGTCTTGTGTTGTATTATGAGATGACACAACCCATGCCACCGGTACCCCACTTTGTTGTGCATCAAATGAAACAAGTGTGTATAGTTGATACTGCCATAATGAAAGAATATATTGCAGTTAGATTTATGCTACAAGTCAAATGGCTACAACTCAAATGATCAAGCTAAATCAATCATTGACATCACACTTATTCCATATTTATTTGTACTAAAGGTTGAATCCATTGATATTAACCTGTTATGAGATAGCTTAACCATTGTCTCTAACATCCACTTTGTTTGAATGCCAAATATAAATGGGACATCTCCACCGTTAGGCTTTTGATAGAAAAAAATATCATCTTTATGTTTTTGGTACCAAAGGTTCACGCTTAGCTCATATTTTTGGTGAAGCTGATATTTTCCCTTCATCAAATGATTGTAGATGTTTTATACATATTTCCTGCACAAGAAGAAATCCCTATCCTGATTTGTTGCATCAATGCCCACGTGTTTGTTTATATGCATTTTGCACACCGAATCAATTGGCACATCAAAGTAGAAACAACTTTCTAAATAGGAAATGATGTCCCTTGACAACCTTGTCTTATGCATGGATCTAGGCTCACCTGAAGTGTCATGCCTCCCATGACAAGGCAATCCTTGTGTCTCTTTAAATTCTCATAATTGTTATAATTTAATATTTCAACATCAGGATTACTTACCATAACCGTAACAATAAAATGGCATTGGAAACCCCTTCTTTTCACAAATGAATTGACCCTTCATTTAGTTGGGTTCTTTCCCCTCTTGTCATTGGGGCCATATGAACAGTTTTATATGCATAAATGTTTTTCAATAGTTAGTGCATATGACAAGCGATAAGTGTACTATGTGCATATGACAAGAGAAAAGTGTTAAATGATTACACACATCCAAAAAATGAAATTTTGAAATACTTACACTTCATAACGCAATGTTGAACTATCCCTCTTTCTTGGGCCTTTGTTTTTGTTACAGTATAAATCACAAGGGGCATTAGGATTCATTTCCTCCCGTTTAATAAAGTGGGGAACTCTTTATGACGGGATTTTGGCAACCTGATCAATGGTTCCATTCACTACAACAAAAACTTGATTTAGTGCCAGATTTTAGTGTAATTTTTTCCCAATTATGGTGAACAATCCAGGACTAAACCAGGCGCTATTGTACAATTTCATAAAACGCCATCTATTGCATCCTTTTTTTTGTCCTTTTTAACATCCATTTTTGCGCCCAATTTTTTGCATCTTTTGTTATGCCCTTCTTTGAATTTGGCTTCTTCTATTACATCTGTTTTTACATCCTTTATTATATCCTTGTTTGCACCTAGTTTGACACTCAGTTTTGCATCCAATGTTGCATCTTATTTTGCTCCTAGTTTTTCATCGAGTCTTGCACCCAATTTTGCACCATGTTTTGCATCAAATTATGTTTCCAATTCTGCATCTAGGTTTGCATCCAATTTTACTTATAATTTCGCATACCCTTTTGCATCTAATTTTTTATCTTGTTTTACGTATTTTTTTGTATCCATGTTTGTGCCTAATGTTTCATCTCATTTTACATCGTATTTTGCATCTAGGTTTACACCTAGTGTTGCATCCTGGTTTATGCATTTTTTTGCATCTATGTTTGAGCCCAATGTTGTGCCTAGTTTTGCACCCATGTTTGTATCTAATATTGCATCCAATTTTGTGTCCAATGTTGCATCCCATCTTACATTCAATATTACGTCTAGTTTTACATCCAGTCTTTCATCTCATCTTGCATCCAATATTGTGTCTCATTTTAAGTTTTTGTTTGCCCCAAGTGTTGCTTCCAGTTTTGCACCTGGTGTTACACTTAGTTTTATGTCCATCGATACACCATATTTTGTGCTCATTTTAATGTCCAATTTTACGTCTAGTTAGGAGTCCACTTTTGCATCTACTGTTGCATCTAGTTTTGGGCCTAGTATTGCACATAGTTTTGAGTCATTAATTGTGTCTAGTGTTGAATCTTTTTTTGCATCCAATTTTGCATTTAGTATGACATCCATTTTTGTGTCCACAGTTGTGTTTGACATCCTCTTTTGCATCCACTTTTGTGTTTAGTGTAACGTCCACTTTTACATCATGTTTTGCATTTAGTGTTTCGTCTAATATTGCATCCATCTTGCACTACTACATTTTTTACCTTTAGAAATACATTGCAATATCATTAGGGCATGGAGGAATCGAACCACCAACCTCATGCTTATAAAGTAGGTGCTCTTCCATTGAGATAGCAGCCTCTAAGAATCGGGAAGAGGAGCAATATTAACTCATAGGTTTCATCATTTGTAATTCTAATAAAAGACAATAATATCCAAAGACATTCATGCTTAAAATACAATTTATTTTTCCAAACACACTAATTGGCACAAAAATCTACCGTGACCAGGCAACAAAATATCCTCAACAATTACACAATCTATTAAAGTGGTCCACAAAAGGGTCTTAAAGAACAAGATGTATTGATGCATACCTAATAACCTAAACTTGAGAAGGACAAAGAATAAGGGATGTGTTTAAGAAGTAGTTGTAGAATCCAATTGAGGATGTGTGTGTTGCTACATAAATGTTGCTATTCATTGATGATGTGATTTTTTTCAGCAATGGGATGGTAATATAAGAACTAAAATAAGATGTCTACTATGTGCATCATATATGATCTAATGAATATGTTAACAATGAACACCAACAAAGAGGATTTATATTATGTGCATTATTTATAATCTAAAAATTAGTAAGATGTCAATAGGGAAAAGCATCATACCAGTTTCCACAATTGATAAGGCCACAAGGAGGTAGATGAAGTTGATGGGTTTCCCCTCTTACTAACGATTGTTCCATCAAGGGATTTTGAAGGGGCATTCCATCACTTCATCAAGTTATTAATTATTGTCAAATTATTATGTAATATTAACCATATGAAACAAGAAGAGTGCACTTAGGATGCCATATTATCAACATTTACCACTAGTAACTTTGTCTGTAAAATTTCTACTCACAGTGTTATACTGTATTTAGTTTTCACTAGCCTGTGACCCCATTTTCCACATGACTCTATCTTTGTCATTAGTTACTTTGCATATATATCATTTTAATAATGGTGTAAATTTTTGGAAGGATGCACTAGCCTACTCATGAAACTCAAACTCATTGCTACCTTCCATTTCAACATCTCCTATAATTTATGGTTGTGTAGACCTCAACCTTTGTTTCATTTTCATTTATAAACTACAAACATGACACATCTCATCCATACTAGGCTTTAGACTGCACCTTGTTGCTCTTAGTACGGAAACAAAAACAAAACAAAACAAAACAAAAAAAAATCATTCTTTCTATTAATCTCATTTTCTTTTCTGACCCCCCACCACCACCACTTTAATTGTTGTTGGAAGCTATAACTAGAAGTATTAAATTCCTAAAGAATATGTTGGCATTCTCCTTTATCCTTATTTTTTTTATCATTTGACTTGAATTTTTAACATTACCATTAATAATTCCAGGATGTTTGAGTGTTTCCAACCTCATTGAACCTAATATGAAGAAAGTAGAAATACATATCCCATTCAGAATTTAGCAAAACTGCCAAATTTCATGTTTCCGGTATTTAAATATTGGTAGGTTTGGAGCATTTAAAGACGAGATTCTATCATGTATGGAAGTATGGGATTGGAATTTAATCAAGAGATCCAATCCCTCTATATACCCCATTGTTGATGGTTTTGACTTTTGAACTCATCTATCATGACCTTAGTAAAAAAGTACCCTTCACTTAAGTCAAAATAACTGATTATACATGTTAAGCTTTCTGTCACATTTTAATGCTTAGATAATCCAATTTTATCAAAATTGGAGGGTGTTGATTTGGGCAACAAATATTCATCAACTTGTGTGAGTTTTTCATTAGTATTCATCCAACCTAGAAAATATGGCCATGATGAGGCTTGGCTGGCAAATTGAGTGCAGTCACAAAAGTTGGTTCTTTACCTCATATTCAATCCTCACACGTTTAAATTGTTTACACTAATTTGACCTAACTAAAGGACTTAGAGGACCTTACACAAACTTGACATTATTATGATATGCTTTTTGGGCATATGGCATCATGTCCATATGCTCTCCAACTTTGCACTTTGAATTTGCTAAAAAGTATGCTTAAATACTTCCCTTCCTATGTACAACTATTACACGAATTGTTATGGAACCATTCATGCACATTGTCTTATTGCAATTCTATGTGGTTTTTACCTATACAATGAATTTAAAAATTACAAAAAATATTTACTGTAGTTCCTGAGAAGGAGAAAATTGAAATTAAAAGTAAGTCTGTTTTTAATCAGAGAGAAAATGGGAATAACAAGACTGGCAAAATATATCTATATGCACTTCTATCAAGCTTGAGAGTGTTGTAGGTTTCAAGAGTTTTCCATCCAAGTTGACTTACAATTAAAGTAAAAGACGTTGCATTGCTGAAAATACAATTGAAGACAACTACTATATTAGCACAACTTACAGATTTGTAAATTTGAATGTCTGTCTTTTTAGCATCGCTCTCAATTGAATACCAACCAAGAATATCATACTCAGGAAAAACCATCTTATATGCACAATATAAAAGTGCAGGTCTTAGAACTTCCAGTGCTTGTTATCAAGAAATTAAAGACTATAAAAACACAATTATACTGTCTAAATTTAGAATGTGGTAAAGGAATAAATCCTATTATTAGCACATGCCACAAACATATGACATTTTGACAACATCAAGCTATCATAAAAATTGAAGGAGCAAAGTATTGGATCAAAGTAAAAAAGATAAAGCCTACATTAATAGCTTTGAGCATTCAAGAAATAGAGAATATGTACAGTATCAAGGCTGTCAATAATTTCCGAGCATCTAATGGTTGACAACATTGAAAATTTTATTGTTCTAATAAAAAACATACCTGATGTCATAGAGAACTAATTAATGCTATCACAATCGAGGGGAGAGACTTGGAGAAGCAAAAGCAATATCCTCTAAAAAGTGACAATAAAGGGTATCCATGGAATCTCTTCTCAACAATGAGTGCCAATAAAGGGTATCCATGGAATCTCTTCTCAGCAATGAGTCACCAAGAGATCGTATCCATGGAAAAATTGAAGTGATCTTGAGATAAAAGGATGAGCACCAAACTTTACATAAATGATGTCCCGTGGAACTATCCTTTTACAACCGATCATGCATTGTAGCATAAGCAATTAAACTCTCTCAACTTTGGCTTAGTGAAGTGAACAAAGACTATGTTCCCACAGCTAGAAGACATAAAGTATGTCTTGAAAATGTATTTGAAAGCAATGTCAATCCAACACAAAGGGAAATACATAACCTTTGTTGAGCCTATGCAAGATTGTCTCAACCAAACTTTGAACCCATGAACTATACTCCCGAATATTCACATGAGGTGTTCACCATGTTAACCCTCAGTTTGCACGAGGATTAATTTGAGGATTGAAGACAATGACATGCCAAAAAAATTAGTTGCAAGGCATCTAGAGTACAAAAATTTTCAAACATCTAATCATTATTATATTTGTTTTTCCACAGTCATTGTTAGCACTAAAATCACCATGTTAAATTTTTGACCTCTCGCCAAGTCTCACAGTAAGTTTTCAAATTTTGATAGCAAAATCAACAAGTTACTAAATAAGCTCACTAAGTTACTAGAATATTTAAATGATAAATTTTCATATTTATTTTGGCAAAATGTTGAGTCTTGAACTCAATCAAGTCTTAATTCCAAATCCACACTCCAAGTCATCACTGAGTTCCATCAACAAGTATGCCACCAAGCATTAACTTAGTGTCAAGAGTGTCGAAGGAAAGCACGTCCACAGAACCAGAGAACAATACTCTACATGCAGTGCGGCATTTAATGCGATGGTTGTCGCACTGTGGGCCTTTGGATCTCAAACAGGTTTAGATCCAACGACCTATAGTGCGACAGTCGTTGCATTAAATGCCGCACTGCATGTAAAATATTTTTCGCCCACAGAACCCACGGGTGATATATTGCACTACGCATTAATTATGCATAAAAGGAATTGTTCATATAAATGATTATAATATCAATTATATTATAATTGATAATTCCCATTGCATGCACACTAAGAGTGTCCGACTATCAAATGAGCTCATACATTTCTCATATACTGATTCTGAATGCTCAGGTTTTGATATTGGAGACTTCTGGTGGGTTTCTTTGTTATATCTCCATATTCACTCAGTAAAAGGAAGCCCCTGTTGTGACATCCAATCATTATCTTTATTCCTATGAAAAGATTGACCATTTGAAGTTATTGCAGGTGGTTTGTCAAGGAATGCAAGTGAAAATTAGGAAAGGGCATTTATCATGCTTCTCTTCTTGGAGAGATTGATATTGGTTCTTTGATGATCAAACGCAAATCCTTGTTTTATCATCTTGTTGACTCAATGCTTGTAGGAATTATTTTCATGGGTTAAAAGGGATCAAGCTTCTTTTTGTTAAATTATCTCAGCCAAATATGCATATTGATCAAGGCTCCAAAAACACAAAGCAAGTGCTCAAAGATTGTTGAGGGATACCTCACCTGTTCTTACCATTGATCCCATCTCTATCATCTTCTTAAACTCGGGAACTACGAATAGGAAACATAAACTTGTGTCATGGAACGACAAATTGCTTGAATCAATGTTCCAGATCTATTGTGTTTCAGAAACTTATAGAGGGCGACCTAGATGAGTTTCGGATACCTCTTGCATTTCCTCTTCTCTATTTTGTAGAGCCAAAAGAAAAGGCAACATGACAAGGAGAAAGATAGTTGGAAGATTTCAACAAACAGGTCGCAGAGCACATTTTAAGCAGATATTTTTGGTCAAACGTTCCACTTTTCCAGCAAACTTATCTTCAAAGATATTTTGGCAATTCATATTAGTTCTAAATTATTAAAGGAAAAGCATACGAGTCTTATTGATAATTTATCTATAAGACTAAGTTTGGAAGCTTGTTCCAGATTTTATATCAACGAATCAAATTAATCTTTACAAGTGTACCCAATATTTTCTAAGAAATCTGGCATGCAATTAGTTTAATGACCTATCCATTTAAATATAACTATATGATTCATCAAATAAGACATTGCAAAAACATGAAGATGTTGCAAAACCATGAAACAAGCAGAGTGCAATCCAATAAAAATCAATAAAAACTAAAGAAATCATGACCTTACCTCCGTAATTTTGAGCTAAATGTTTGGAATGCTTCACTTCCACACCAAATTTCTTGATAAAGTAGTTGACTAGGAGTCTCTTTCGTAAGGTCCAAGAGAACCCTTCTTTTTACTTCTTGTGGCCAATCCCGTACTAAAATGACTTTACGCAAACCTTTTTCTTTTAGTGTTGGAATAATCTTCCCATAGAACATATCACTGGGACGTGGAACATGTGGGATGGGAGTGTTTGCAGCTGTAGTACCACTAGTAGTAGATGTAAACTAAGCATACTGTGCACACTACTGTAAACTGAGCATACTGTGCATGATGCTGCCAAGCTTTGAATGCATTAATACACTATACATGCTTATAAGATTTTCCACCCATTGGATCAAGCCTGCTTTCCCACTTATAGGAGTTATAGAATAGTAGCGAACTGCTAGTGAATGACCCTATGTACTTGTGCATGTAGCATTCCATTCACATCTTGCAAAAGCTGAAAAGCTGCATAATTCTTACATGTCACAAATCTTCTCGGCCGTTGAGAAGATAAGTATACCTTTGACCATCCGAACCCAATAGAACTAGATTAGAACTAGCTTATTTGGTTGTGAATTTATTGCAAGAATAGTTACCTGTTCAGTAAAAGAAGAAATTGTAACTAGGCCCAGAAGATCGATCCCAGGAATTATATTTAGACATTGATATCTATTTCTCAAGACCAAGCATTGGGGCATCAAAAGAAGCCAGCTGTGAAAGTCGTGGAGCAACCTCACTCAGGTAGACTAACTTCTCATTTTGTTTCCACCACTTGGGAGCTATGGAACATTATGAAGTGGGTGTATTAGCAATTTAATACGCAAAGAAACTTCCAAGGATTTTAATATTGGCTTCCAGATTTAAGAGAGATTGTGCAATATTTAATGACATCTAATACAAATGCCTCTTCCAGAGTTAATATATACCTCAAACTTTCACGAGTGTTTCTCTATATAATATGACAGTCTTTCAGAATTCTCAAGGCTTTTAATATTGGATTCCATATTTAAGAGAGATTGTGCAATATTCAATGACATTCAGTACACATGTCTCTCCCAGAGTTAATATATACCTCAAACTTTCATGAGTGTTTCTTTATATAATATGAGATTCTTTCAAAATTATCACATGAATTTGTAGCTTATATTGATTTAGATTTGCTCACAAAGATCAACTCAGATCATATAGTGGAAGAACTGCCATCAATTCAGAACTCCCTGGAGGACCCCATAGACTTTATCAGCTCTGTGTTTCATCACCTCTCTAGGCTTGAGGCAACAATGATCGAAAACATAAATGATATTAAATCGATGGCTTGAATGGAAACTCAACTCCACCAAATTGTCCAAGCCGTGGGACATTGAACTTATCAAAGTTTACTGTTAAGACAACCAAAGCAATGGATGACTACAATCCACCCATCATGTTTTTGTCAGTTTCTTTATATAATACTTAGAATATGCTTTGAAAGCATTTGAATTCAAAATAAATTCAGAATGTGGAGTATTTCATGGTTACTAGGATTATTGTTTAGGTACTGCTTGATAATGGGTGTGTATGCACCCTTGTTTATGAGTAATGTAAATCCTTATTTCTGTAAAATAAATATAAAAGATCATGAAACACGGTGTTGTAATAGATATCATATTTATGACATTTTATGATGCTATAGCAGTGTATTTGGACAAATGCAATCAAGTGCCAATAATCAAATCCCAGAAATGGGGCTAGAGGGTTTCACTTACAGCCTTCTAGTTTTTGTAGGGCGTCCCTACTTTCTACAGACACTTTAGAGTGTTTGAATATCACATCAGTGAATGATACTGACTGAATATCACTTGTGAGGGCTTGTCCAGAGTCCGTCGTTGTGCATGCATGAGGATATGTCATAAGCGAAAATACTACCACAATAAAAAAATTCCGTTATCTTGAATTTAGGGATATGTCATGCACTAAACAATTCTCGGTTCTATAGCTCCAAAGTCTGAACTAGTCCTCAGTCAATGAGATAAACTTCTCTACTAGATCTAAAATGGCTAAGCCCCATTTATGTCGGGTTTGCTTCTGGAGTAGCACTTGACCTGTCACTGGTCCGTCTACCCAGGGAATGATAAGTTGGATTTTTTTGGGGGATGACAAAACAATGGGTTATGGTTCTCTAATTGATGAAGCTGCTTACTCGAATGTTGTGGGGCAGGGGTTGTTCTTTAAGTTTTGGTGGTTCTGAGACTATGTTACCATTACTGATTATTGGTGTTCTCAATATTTAATTAAAAGGGCCATTCAAGGCTCTGGAGTTGGCTTTTAACATGTTGGAGAGTTCGGAATTGAACAAGCTATAGAATCAGAGGGAATACTCATAAGGGGATACTTATAAGGAAACCATGATGGTTTAAAATGCGGGTGATGCTGATAGCCATGTGTTTGTCTTACAGGTGCAGATTCAAGTTTTGAAAGGAGCTTGGAATAGTAAATGTGTCTTCTGTTTAGCTGCTAATATGGGTACATGATTGAACCCATAATCAAAATTATTTTTCACATAAGAACAACATAGTTTTTTGCAAAAATGCATGTTGCCATACAACACCTTAAAAATACGAAACTCCGAAACACATGCAGAAGAAGAAGAAAACTTTCCACTGAAGCCCTTCACCCTTTGCCCGCTACACCTTGAGGCCTCCAGATTTTGTGACAACCCATTTTCCTGCAATGCAATAATCCCTAGATGTTATCATATACTAGCATTCAATTTCATTGAAAAATAAAATGAGATTTCATGGTTATTATTCTATTGGGTAGTAATTCGATTTCCTTACCTCTGTTCTTCTGAGTTCTTGTCCCGGAGAAAAAGTGAGATATTTCCTTCTCATCACCATTTACTGTGAATCAAAAGGTTTCTTGTGACTAAGGTTTCTTGAATCAAAGGTTACCCTGAATATGCATGGATTTTTCCTTTAGTTGCAGAACGCAAGAAGTGAGGAAGAAACCCTAAATATGCATGGAATTTTCCTTTAGCTGCAGAACGCGAGAAGTGAGGAGGAAAAGCGGGAGAAGGGACTTTTGAAACAGAGTTTTGGTTTTTCATAGGATTTTTGTTTTTATTTGTTCATTATGCCATATTAAAAATTGCAATCTTATTCTCCTACCTTCATCAAAACATCTTCTCGTCTTGAAATAGATTTATTGAATCAAACTTTATTTGCATATGCAATTTTTATTTGTTTATGGATTCTTCAAAAGTTTATGGTTTATTTGTGCATATCATACTAACCATCAATGCAACATTCATCGCAATTTCCTTTTTATGGTAATGTGGTTCTCATAAGTTTTACATGATCTTGAATAGAATATTGTTGTTTTTTTTGTTGAAAAAAGTTTTACATGATCTTGTTGTGCAACTTCTTATTGTATCCATATTTGATTCTTCACTCTTATAATGAATTATAATTATACACCATAATATTTATCTCTCTTCACGTACCACTTTGGTTTCTTAAATGGTTTCACTCATCTTTTGTCTACTTTAGAATCCACTTTTATATATTGTCTTCTTCAAAACAATTTGGTTTAATGATTACATGTGTTCTTTCATTGTCAAAGCTATTATGTTTAGTCATTGTTGAACTTCTCTATTTGAAACACGATAAGAGTGTCAAGGTAAAAAATAAACATATGGCCTCTCATTTCACTAGGCTTTGGTTAGGAAAGTTATAAATACCATAGTTACTTTTAACCCCATCGGTCGAGATTGATTTTTTGGGTTAATATTTTGAAATTTAACCAAAAATTGGCACTAAAATGGACGCAAAATGCACCTAGACAAAATGTCATAAGAATAATTCAAATGTAATTGATTTGGGATGCTAAAATGGATGCAATTTGAGTACACTTTAGCGTCATCTTGGTATGATGCACCTAGTTTTTCACCTAGACAACTTATCACAAGGAAAATTTAAATGTAAGTGATTTGGGTTGTTAAAGTGGACACAATTTTCATCCACTTTAGCGCAATCCTAATATAATGCACCTAGTCCTACACCTAGACAACCTAGCGTAAGGAGAATATAAATGTAATTGTCTTGGGATGCAAAAGTGGACGCAATTTATGTCCACTTTATCATCATCCTGATATGATGTGCCTCCTTTTGCACCTATACAACATAGCATATGGATAATTTAATTGTATTTGATTTGGGATGCTACTCTAAGTGATAAGTGCACTTAGTTTGGCACCTAAATGGTAACCATATCCAATTCACTTTAAATGATGACGATGATGATGACCTATATGACAATGATGACGATGATAAGCTAGAACAAAAGTTGTTGATGGTTGCTAGAAGGTTTATCTCTACAAATACTTTCTCCAGGTTTCTCATGACCAACACTTTGGTACTATATTCTCACCATATGTGCTTTTTGTGGAAAGATTAAATCTCTTAACCATACGTTTTGGTTCTGCAAAAATCCTTGGCCTATTTGACATAAATCATGTGCAATCAATTCACTTAGTCAAGGTTACTTGCAACGTCCATAGTTTTAAAAACCGGTCAACTCATGACTGAAACCAATTGAGTTAACCATTTTAAACATCATCAACCTTGAACCGAGACAAAACTCATCCCAAAGAATGAGTGGGTTCGGTACCAAAATGGTCAAACCAGCTGAATCCACATCGACTCAACCAAGTTAATCCAAAGATGCCCATAGCGGACGCATAGAGGCTAGACACGGATTTATTTTTTTATTTTACCAGTACAAGTGACATTGATGTCAGTAATATTAAATGGCAATGTTAAATTCTTAAAGTAAAAGTGACAATCTCCTTTCCTTAATTGTTTGAGAGTGGTTCAAACCTCATAGACTTCATATGCAAAAAGTAGAATTTTTGTTCCTATTCAAAATTCACAGACTTCATATACAAAAATTAGAATTTAGATCCCATTCAGAATTCAACAGACTTAATGGTTTTCAGGATTTCAAGAAACCTAATGTTATCATTTGTGTTTGGAATTGGCTTTCTAGAAAATATCATGAACTTTTTTAAGGCCCTAGAAGTGATAAAAAAATACATCACAAGTTGAGGACCTACAAAACTGTTATAGAACTTACCAAGATGTGCTAAGGTGTAGGACCGCTAAGAAATATAATGTTCCCAAAAGATGTGATTAGTGGAAAAGGGTCATGGAGGACACATACGAGCTATGCATAAGAAATAACAACTTTATTTTTTAAGATGATCAACATCATCATCATCCAAAATGGATATTTGTCATTCATTATGATCCAAGATTAAGACATGTTTTCGAAGATGATTCAATCAATACTGAGAAAACCAATGATGACCAACCAAATATAGTTGAGGGAGAACAAATTGGCATCCATGATGATGTTCAAGTTGAAGAAGATCTAGTAGAAGAATGTGAAGATGACAATGATGGCAATATTTCTTTAGCAATATGGAGAAGTAGGGTCATAGGTGCATCTTTAGAAGATGATATCATGGATGAAGATGATATTATGGAGGAAGATAATATGGATGATAGCAAAAGCAATGATGAAAATTGATCTGGTGACATTCATGTAACCGATGTGGAAGCAAATTTTATTGATACCAAATATGATGAAAGTGAAGATGAGGTTGATTACAATACCAATTTAGTAGGATGGTGTAGCAAGAATAATATTAGGTACTTGCAAGAACATATGAACATTGACAAGGAAACATTGGAAGACCTAGATGCATATTATAATGTGAATGAATACTTCTAAGTTTATAGTTAGATATGTAATTCATATTTAAATAATCATGGTTTTTATGTCCCATTTTAAAATTCTTCATTATTATTTGGCTGCAATAATCATTCAATTACTATGTTTAGAACTCATAATCTAAATTAATGTGTTGATTCTTGTCTCTATACTCATTACCTTGTGCAATGTACTTAAAATTTTTATAAGTTAATATGACTTGGTGGCCAAAAATAACAAGAATTATTTGGATAATAGTTATTGTGGTTAGTTTCATCTATTGGTTGATAATGGTTAGAAGTGATATGAAGTTATTCATTGAGAATTAAAAAAAGTTATATATGTATATTGTAGAAGTTGTCATATGCATACACACACAAATATAACTTGTGCAGTTGAAGGATTTAGTAAACACAAATGTTTGACACATTGAGCGTCGAGCTTAAAAACCAGTTCAACTGCAATTTTTACTATTTCAATGTTTGAATACACTCTACAAGCACCGAGCAAAGCAAAAACTGGTTCAAAATATGGCATCTTTCTTATCACATCAAGTGCCTTATCAAGGTGCCCAACATGACCAAGTAGATACATCATGCAGGAATAATGCTCGACCTGTGGGGTAATGTAATGATGGTGTCTCATAAAATCAAAGTAATGCAAACCTTCATCAACTAGGCTTGCATGGCTGCAAGCAACAAGAACCCCCAAAAAAGTAATATGATTTTGCTTCATACCAGCCTGCTGCATTTTTTGAAATACCTCTATCGCCTCCCTGCCTCTCCCAAACCTACCATAGTCTCTAGCCATATTGCTCCAAGAAACTATATCTCATTCATGCATTTTATCAAACAACTAGTGTACATACTCCATATTCCCACATTTAGTATACTTGTCAACAATGGAATTTCCTACAACAATTTTAGATTCAAATCCTCTTCTCAAAAGGTGGGCGTGGATTTGTTTGCCATATGCCAATGAGGTCATCCCAGTGCAAGCATCTAGAACACTAAAAAGGTGGCTTGGTTCAGTTTCAATCCCATTGGTTGCATTTGTCTAAAGATTTTAAACGCCTGTTACGCAAACCTATGCTTCACATAACTGGGTATCATTGCATTCCCTGATAGGGAAATTTGGTTCATGCACTCTGTAACATCTATTTGGCACTCTGTAAATCATTGGTTGTATTTTTCTAAAGATATTAAATGCCTATTACGAAAACGTATGCCTCACATAACTGGGTACCATTACATTCCCTGATAGCGACATTTGGTTCATGCATTCTGTAACATCTGTTGGGCACTCTATAAATCTCCGCATTTTGCATACATAGCAATAATCCCACAACAAATAGATAAAATATATAAAATATAATTTTAAAGTAGTAAGAATGCACCTGTTTACCCTATTTCAAGCTCACACATGCCCGTAGAATGTTGATAATGGTAAACTAATTCATCCTTTTTTCCTCTTCCGTCATCAAGGAAAAGAATGCCCAAGATTTCCTGCTATCATAGAAGTCCATGAAACCAAATTGTGTGCATGCATTTTGTTAAACATTTGGCGTGCATCCTCAATACAACTAAACTTGGCATACATGCTGACAAGCTTAGCAGCCAAACAAACATTAGGTTGGAACCCAATTTTTATCATGTGACCATAGACGTGTTTTCCTTCTCCCAATGCTCTCGCCTCGATGAAAATCTCTAAAATCCTGCAATAAGTAATGGAGTCTTCTACAGAGTATCGCTGGTTGAGAAGATTCAAAATGTGCAATGCCTTATCCCATCTCAATGGAATTTTATTGGAATTTTTGGTGTCATGGAGTTTTCTGGTTGGTTTTGTTAATGGTTTTCCTTGAATAGCAATGACAATGGATTCTGAATATTCATATTTTTGGTTGTTACTGGTATCGATGGTTTTGAAGTTGTATCCGTAAATGGAATTGTTTGGCATTAATGCCAAAGTTTATATTTTAAAGTATGTGCTTCATTAAGAAGCACACACTATTTACATTGCATGTGGAGGTGGTTCCCACCTTTGTTGCTTTATTTATGGATATTCAAGTAGGTCAAGCCTTACACCCTTGATTTAAACCAACTTTCTAGGCTTGTCTTGGAAACGCAAGCTTTCGGAGGTTGTGTTTGCCACATTGGATTAAAAGGGGTCCCTCTTATAGGGACTTGTTAGGAATATATTGCCCACTTTAATGTCATTTGTTTACTTACATTTAAATTTATTACATAAATATTATATTTTTCATGTTTATATATAGCTAAACTAAAATCTATAACATATATTAAGTTTTAACTTATATTGAATTACGTTTTTTCATAGTCCAACATAGAGATGGTTACTTGTAATATTTATAAACATGTGCGACATCACTATGTAAGATTGCTTTAATCCTAAGAGTGTAATATGATTAATTAATAAAAATCAAGTGGTAATGCTTTATGTTAAAGTAATGTTTTTTTTTTTTTTTTACATTAAAAACAATATTCTTTATAAGTTTTAGCTATGTTAAATGTAATTGTTTAGGGTTAATGTTGAAGAGATCTAAATTTTTTTATTATTTTTACTATATTATTGGAGTGGAGTGTTTAAGGAAGAATTCGGAGTTGTTTTATATTGATTAGTTTTTTTTATTATAAGGAAAAAATAAAATAAGCCATTGTAAGTATAAGTTATTTTATTGTTGCTAAAATTGTTAAATATATGGTTAGTTATGTGAAAATACTTTTTTTGAATTAGAAGGAAAAAAAACTCATAGTAAAGGGTTAGTTAATTTATCCTTATTAATGTTCTTGAACATGTGGTTATTTATGTGATAATAATTGTAAAAAATAAATAAATACAGGTAAAACATTTGTACAACTTGGGAAATGAATGTTTGGATATCCTAAATACTAAATATGGAAAGGTCTATACATGTCATAAGATAGTAAGGGTCATGGCTATCCCTAGATACTAAGTGTCACATCCATACAACCTACCCAATATTTTCTTGAACTTGAGCACCTTTCAAGTTCGTCTCAACTCTTAAGGTCATTTGACACTGGCCTACATCAGCCACAACCCAAGGGAAACCCACAATCCCTACATAAGTAATTTGCCAAGTGAGTAATGTAGAAATTTCAAATTTCAAATGGATTTAAAAAAAAAAACATTTCATCACCCTTTAACTATAGGTTTCTCAAATATTAACCATATGAATTTTCATCATTAGGGATTCTATGAAATATAATATAAAACAATAGCATAAGTGAATGAATATATTTCAATCCTTAACAAATCCAAGATTCTAAGAAATCCATGAGAAATGATGCTAAAGAGTTTAATTTTCATTCCTCCACCTAGTTTTGCACCTAGACAACCCAGCATAAGGAGAATATAAATGTAACTGATTTGGGGTGCTAAAGTGGACACAAACATTAATGTGATTATATGATGATGATGACAATGTTGTTGTTGATGATGAAAATGATGATGATGATGATGAGATGAATGATGATATAGGTAATGATGATGAAGCTGATGGAAATGATGATGAAGTTGAAAATAATGATATAAACCACCTAGTTTTGCACCTATACAACCTAGCATAAAGAGAATATAAATGTAATTGATTTGGGGTGCTAAAGTGGACACAATAAATGTAATTTATTTGATGATAATGACATTCACAATTATGTGATTATATGATAATGATGATGACAATGTTGTTGTTGATGATGATGATGATGATGATGAGATGAATGATGATTAAAATGATGGCAATGACGATGAAGTTGACAATGATGTGATTATATGGTGATGATGATGATGATAGTAATGATGACAATGACAATTACGATGAAAATGAGAATGACATGAGAAATGATGATGATGATGATGATCCTTATAAGAAAGTGTTGGTAGAGGTAAATAAACCCAGTTTCACTACAAGCTCTAAGATTAAAATGTGCTCAATCATAGTTATAAGTTATGCATTCTTAAAATTGTAACTGTATCCCACTTGTTATGCATGCTTTAAATGGTAAACATATCCCATATGCTTTAAATGATGATGATGATGATGAACTAGATGACAATGATAGTGATGATGTTTTTGATGATTACGATGATGGAAATGATGATGATCTTCATCATCATCGTCATCTTTGTCATTGTCACCATGATTATCACAATAGTCATCTTCATTGGCATAACCATCATTCATGTCATCATCATCGCCATTGTCCTTGACATCATAATCATCATGATTATTGACATTTTCATTAGTTATTCATCATTACCTTTGGCATACGAAATAAATTTACCCAAAATATGTGATTAGTGGAAAAGGGTCATGGAGGACACATACAATTTGTGCATGACAAATAACAACTTATTTTTTAAGATGATCAACATCATCATTCTCATTGTATTCATCATCATTGTCATTGTCATCATCACCATCATCATCATTCATTTCATTTCCATCATAATCATTGTCAATGTCGTCATTGTCATTATTATCATCATCATCATTGTCATCGTTCTCCTCATTATCAACAACATTATCATCATCATCATAGCCATCCCCAATATCATAAGCATTATCCTCATTGTTATCTTCAACATCTGGGTGTAAAACTGGATGCAAAAGTGGATAAAAACATGGATGCAAAAAAGGATGCAAACATGGATGCAACAAAAGTAGGCGCAAAAGTGGGCACATAATGGGGTGCATCAAAAATGGATGCAAAAGTGGATGCGAAAAATGATGTAATCGTGGAAGCAAAACATGATGAAAAAAGTGGTGCAAAAGTGGATACAACCATGGATGTAAAATTGGATAAAAATTTGGATGTGAAAGTGGATGCAACAAAAGTAGATGCAAAACTAGTCGTAACACCCAATGCAAAACCCGATGCAAAAGTGGATGCAAAAATGGATGCATAAAGAAATGCAATAACTGATGTAAAATTGGATGCAAAAAAAGATGCAAACGCGGATGCAAAAGTTGAACCAAAAGTGAGTGTAAAAGTACGCACAAATATGGGTGTGAATTGGGACACGACAAAAGTGGATGCAATAGTAGATGCAAAAAAAGACGTAAACATGGATGCAAAAAGAGATGAAAATTTGGGTAAAAAAGTGGACGAAAAAGTGGATGCAAAAGTGGATGCAAAAATGGCTGAAACAAAATGAGATGTAAAACTAGACTCAAACCAGGATGTAAAATTTGATGCAAAACTTGGCGCACGAAGGGATGAAAAAAAATAAGTAGAAGTGGATACAAAAGTGGATGTAAAAAAGGATGAAAAAGTGGATGAAAACAAGGGAATAAAAGTTGAGGCAAACATGGATGTAAAAGGGGGCACAACAAGAGTAGATGTACAAACTAGGCACAAAATTAGGTGCAAAACTAGGCTCAAAACCTGTCACAAAACATGATGCAAAACCTGGCACATAACTAGGTGCAAAACCCAGTGCAAATTACGTCGCAATTTGCGCCAGATTTAGAAAAGGGACGCAAAAAACACCTAAAATAGCACCAACCCTTGAAATTGCGCCATTTTGTCCAAAAAATGAAGAAAAATACACTGAAAGATGGTTTAGACGCAAAAAAGGATGCGAAAAGAGACGCTAAATCCAGTTTTTGTTGTAGTGATTCTTTCGATTTATTTCAGACCAAACGATATCTTTATCACAAAACCAGTCATGTCTTTGGGATCTTACAACTCTAGACCCATTATAGTCTCCCATATGTTCTGCCTACCCATTTTGTATCAAATCCTACAAAAAATGTGCAAAACACTTGACATAACAAGGAAAAAAGTAATGTCCAAACACTTAAGATAAGAAGGAAAATATTTGCTTGACATTTCCTTCTGACTTGACAAAAGAACGTCTTACTAATTGAAATATTACTAAGACAAATATGAGTTTTTGAAAATCACCATTTTTTTGTTAATTATTATTATTTGGGATGTATGACCTAACCAAACAAGTGAAACAAATAAAGCACAATGAAATAACCGTGTTCATCACTTAACAGGCCTCAAAACAATCTACGGAAAGAAATATTGAACAAGAAAACTCAATCCATTACTCAGAGAAGCATTAAATACTACTATTAAGGGCATGCAACATTTAGACATTCATTAATCTAGAATAAGATCCCAAAGTGGCTGGGAATCCTTATGGGTGCATGGCTGCAGCAACAAACTAGAGGCAAGGTGGGCTTTATCAAAGTTTTCTCATCAACTCTTTTATGTGGGAGTGCATTTGTTCTTCTTGGAGGACATGCTCTTCTTATTGCAGGGGTGAGTGCGCATGCTGTAATCTTCATTGTATCAGTGTTGGATGTGGGTGACAGGCTATTGATTGATTTCCTTCCTTGGATGGATTGGATGGGTAGGCATTTGGGGTTCATTGGTATTGGTGATATTGGCAGTTTCTGGGGCTTGCAGCTTTACATCAACAGCAATAACTTTCTTCACATGGGAGGATACTTAGATTTTTGTAGGCATGTCTTTCATTTGGAATGTTGTGGAAGAGATTGTTAAGTATTTTAACAACAATCCCAGTTTGGATTCATCCATGTTGTCTCTATGGCTAGAAACATCTTCGTTTGTTGTGTCTACCTTCCTAAGTCAGGAAAGGCGTTTCATACTTTTTAACAGGAAAATGTGCAGAGCTGTGGGTAATTGTGCACTTTCTATAACCCTTCTACTATGCACAGGTAGGCTTTTGAACATATAGGCTTGTGTATAGGTAGGCCCCTTTTTAGTTATGAACATATCCTCTTCATTGAAATCCTTATCTACATGGATAAATCACATTCTCATCTCCCTTTCCCTTTTTCCTTTCTATTTAAGTTGACATCTATCTACAAAACAAAACTTGATTCAGAGACGAAATCTATTCATCCTCTAATCCAAGAAAGTTTTAAATTCAAGTATATTCATTTCTATTATGCACTCCTGCCAACTGAGGCTTATCAAACCAAAGTTTAAAGTTGAATTGGATTCATTTTTATGTGTCCTACATACAAAAACATATGCCAGCAAAGATGTTTATCACTGATATTGTTTTCATTGATTCAGAATCTTGATGGTGTAAGCTCCTCTACCTTAAACATTGCATCTCATGTGCATCTTGTGTGTTTTCTCTGAAAACCTTCATGTGATTTCAAGCAATTTATACTCTACATTGATTGGAATATATCACTTGTCTGCTTGAGTTCCAGGTCTGGCATATCTTTCATTTCAAATGAATCTTTGCTTGATGGTTGCTTGATGGTTGACAACTGAGTTATCTTAATTTTGTCTAGTCATAATGTTCTCTTCTTGTTTCTGCTTATTGTGTTTTATAATGTTGTGAATGAGATTGTTGATATATGTCTATGTTTTAAGGCAAATGTCCATGTTTTTTTAAGTTTTATACAAACAATATTTTCTTTAAGGAGCTTTCAAAGCTTCAATGTAATAATCTCAAAAATTTTAATTTCTATTCAATTAACCTGCTCTTATCATGCCTAGCAACGTCCCCCAGATTGTAGATGATTTTTTTGTGTAGTTGATTTTATTTGAAAGTCACCAATATATCTCTTTATTACTAGTGTCCAAGAATTAGAGCATCTATGACCTCATAGTTTCCTTGTTGTTCATGTAAATACGACTTTCAATTTTTCTATAACTTTTTCCTGTGGAGATTCACATCTAGCTTGAACTGTCCTCTTACTCTCAGGAATTTTGTTGTCAAAAAAATGTAAAGAACATATAAACAAGAGGTTGAAGATGGAATAAATTATAACCCAATTTAGCAGTAGACATTGGCATACTTTCCAAGAAGCAGTGAAACTCTTGATCACCTACTCCCCAATAAAGTTCTATGTTTGACCTTCCAAAAGGGCTGTGTTTGACCTTGACATATCCTTTTAAACTACATAATTCATGGAATATTTATGAATAATTCAAAGATTTGTTTTCCAACTACATATTTTTAAACTACATATAGAACTGCAAAACAAATACCAATCCACAACATGTGATCCATTCATTATGATCAAAAATTGTATATCCATTCATTATGGTAAAAAATTACAATCTTCAGTTCCAAATGGAAAAAAAGTTATGTCTGACTCAATGTTGGGACTATACAATGGACATTGTAAAAGCATGGGTTTCATTGAAATACCCATGACATTACAAACACGCCAAGCATCATAAAAAAAAAATTACAGAATGGACATCTATATTGATTTCCAACAAGAATTTTTGGTGGAGGTGACATTGATAACAACTCAACGCTGGCACCTGGACCTAGTTCTGAAACAAATCCAAACACGAGATCACTAGACATATTTTGAATCTTGGCATGGTATTTTATGTTGAAGGACTGAAATTGAGCGGTGACAATTCTTTCTTTTTTGTGAAGAGGCTTGAGATTATCCTTTCGAACTTGATAGATTCCTTCCATCTGGTTACATATAAATTCTGAATTGGTGTAAACTGAAATATCATTGGTGCCGTATGTTTTTGCCTCTTTTAAGCCTTCAACAAGAGAAATATAGTACGCCTCGTTATTTGTGGTTGTACCACAAACATCTTTCTTTCTTTCAATAGCGTGATTCAATGCATGATTGTAAATAATGTATCTAATTGTTGCTCGACCAGGCTTGTGGAAACAAAACACTTCTATACATAATGTCCACTTATGCTCCATTTTCTTCTTCATTTTTAATGGTTCCAAAGTCCTACTAAAATCGAAATAAAAAAAATATTA
>LPNX010884411.1:352266-362723 GCA_001517045.1 Pseudotsuga menziesii | reverse complement strand
ATGTACACTTCCTATTCCACTACAACATTTAGGAAAGTTGTTTTCACATCCATTTGGTGTACCTTACATTTCATCATTGCATTTATCGCAAGTGTATCTCTAATCGAAGTGTAGCTCACCACAAGAGAAAATGTCTCCTCATAATATATTCCTTCTTTCTGGGAGAAACCATGAGACATGAATCTTACCTTGTATTTATTCATATTGCCATCTCTGTAATGCTTCATATTGTAGATCCATTTAGAAATCACCAATGACTACCTTGTTGGTCTCAAAACCACATTCCAAACATTATTCTTCATAATGGACTAGTATTCCTCGATCATGGTATCCTTCCATACTTTCTTGTTAACAACCTCTTCATAACTGAAAGGATCTGCATCAATGATGTCACATAACAATTCCATGTACCTGGAATATTGTCAAGGTATCTTTCTCTCTATGAAGAATCTGTATGGAGTACCATACTCTTTGCATCTTGAATAGTCTCTCAATCCCAATATAGTCTTCTCCTATGGGTAATCATTTCTCAGGTGGATCTACAGGTATCTGCATTTTTTCCATATCATGATCCTTCAGAACATACTTTTCTAGTATAACTTCATCATCTACGCATAGTAACCTACCTTATTATTGTTTATCATGTATTTTATTGCATATTAATTAATTTGGTTAGTTTCTTTCTATTCTCATGGAAAAACAAAAGCATTCTTAAAAGAGAATATACTTTAGCAATTGAGGAACATCAAAGGTAGGCATAAGTGAAGAAGAATGAATTAAGAGTGATCTTACCACCCTCTTTTATCTAGATAATATCACCTTAAATCCATCGTTCAGATAATATCACCTTAAATCCATTGTTTACATGATTTTCAAGACATTTAACATTAACTCTTTTCTTTTTCATATTTAATAATTTTTAAATTCAAATATTTAAAACAATATATATTTTTTATATAAAATTAAAATTAAAAAAAAAACAATTTTAAAATATAAATAAAATTCATAAACAAAATTTAAAATATAAATATAATTCATTAACAAAAATTATTTAGCATATATACTACAACAATGATAAGGATAAGCTTTAGACTGTAAACATTGGAAATTGTCACTCATTAATGCATGTAAAATTTGAGTTTTTATCATTCGAAGTGAAATAAGGTGAAAGAAAACTGGTCAAATAAAGTTAATTGTATAATTTAAAAATATACATTTTTTAAATGTTTCATATTTTTGCATAATGTTTAAATTGTTATTATTGTATTGTTTAAATAAAGTAGATGTAAAGTAAATACAATTTTTACAATATGTTTTATAAATTAAATTATGTTTTATTATTTAAATAAAATAATATTTATATTAAATATAAATTTATATAATTCTTTTATTATTATATTAAATATTTTTATTTAATATATTAATTTTAAAAATGAAAATAATGTATTAAAGGTTAAAATTTAAATTTAGTGTTTTCTATTACTGAAATTTTGACATTTTTGTAAATATTATATATATGATGATGGGCTTTGATTATACGTAGAAATAATGTTAATGTAAGCCAATTTTATTAATTAAGATTCATATATATATATAAAGATAATCTTCAAACACTTTTTAATTATATGTCATTATCAAATTTTGCTGGAAATTATAAGTGTGTTTTAGTTACAAATTTTGATGGAAATTGTAAGGGTTTTTTGGTTGTAGCTTGGGATCAAATTTTGCTGGAAATTGTAAGCGTTTTTTTGGTTACAAATTTTGATGGAAATTGTAAGGGTTTTTTGGTTGTAGCTCGGGGGAATTGAATAGACATATGCTCTGATACCATGTAAGGGTTTTTCGTTACACCAAAATCTGCAGATGTTGGTGAACATTTGAAACCCAACACAAGGCCCTATCACAGGAGTGGCTGTTAGTCCACTTGTTTTATATTCCTAGAGATGGTGCGGTTATAGCATGTGGAGGTTGTACCGATACTCCAACAGAAATTGATGGAAAAATCTATTTATTCTAGTTTTCACCTTTAAGATGAGTATTTATCTTAATCCTATAATTTTATTTTGATAAAATCCAAATTTAAAAATATTTAAATTGTATTTTTGAGTTCATACCCTCAAAAACTTCATAACATTCAAAGGATAATTTGATGACCAAAAGGTGAAATATCACGGGGGAAGTAACCAAACATACCAAAAACAAAACCACCTGTACAAAAGGTGAAGGTGTTAGCAAACTCATAAAGATGCCATATCTGAGAGATCTCTCACCCACCAAAATCATCACGATGGCCAATTCAGACATCCAATCCAAATCCTTGCAGCACCAAATTCAGACGGGTATTATGCAAAAAGGATTACTGCGTTTTGTAATTCAGATGTTCAGTTGTTGGGTAGTTGTTTCGTGCATTTTCTTATCCGATTCTGGCAAAGTCGGTGGTTGTTTGACTGAGGAAATGCAATCCCTTTTGGCTTTTAAAAGCGGTTTTAATGATCCTACGGGGTGTTTGGCTTCTTGGAATGTTTCATCTAGCTATGGCCAGTGGGAAGGTGTCTCCTGTGACAGCAGGACCGGCCACATCGTTGCGCTGGATTTGCATAATTGCAGTTTGAGTGGGGTCTTGCGCCCTGAAAAACTGTTTAACTTCGAGGCTTTGGAGCATTTGGATGTCAGCTTCAATAGTTTTACTGCCCTACCTATTCCTCCGGAGATGGGTGTTTTGAAAAACTTGAAATACCTCAACCTGTCAACAGCTGGGTTTGCAGGTATCGTTCCATGGCAGCTGGGAAATCTGTCCAGCTTAACAGGACTCGATCTCTCCTCCTCGGATTCTATGTTGATAAGTCCAGACCTGTCATGGCTTACAAATCTCAGGGCCCTAAGAAATCTTTATCTGGACGGAACTGATCTCTCAGCAACTTCGTCCTCATGGGGACAATCTGTAAGTCATCTTTCTCAGCTCATAACTCTTACAATGTCAAACTGCAGACTGAATGGTCTCATTCCCCCTTCCCTGCAGAACCTTACTTCACTAGAAATTCTCCATCTGGACCGAAATAATTTTGAGTCCGAGTTCCCTACATGGGTAGCGAATATGACTACCTTGGTCTCACTGCAGATTAGCAATGCAAGTCTCAACGGGTCTCTTCCTTTTGAACTCTCTCAGATGCCTCACATAAAAAAGATTTTCTTGGGAAATAATAAAATATCTGCCAATGTTTCTCAGATTTTCAGGGGCCAATGGAAGAGCCTGACCATTTTCCATATGCCAAACAACAGTTTGTACGGCTCCATACCACTTTCTATAGGAAAAATATCATCTCTGGCGCAGCTAGAACTGCACATAAACAACTTGTTGGGAACTATTCCAAAGTCATTGGGCGGTCTCCGCTCGCTTACTGTACTAAAACTGAGCTACAACAAATTAACAGGCCCTATCCCATTATCGCTAGGATCGTTATCTAAACTCACCAATATCGGTCTTAATAATAACGCTTTGAACGGAACAATCTCAGAGTCACATTTCCGCAGTCTGAAAATACTGAAATATCTTGACCTGTCCAGTAACAAATTAACCTACAAAATCTCCTCTAACTGGACTCCCCCATTTGATTTAGATCTGTTAAAACTATCTCATTGTCAAATAGAGAGGGCGCTTCCTCTTTTTCTGAAAACTCAAATTTCTATGACCACACTGGACCTGTCCAATAACATCCTCACAGAACAAATCCCTTCATGGCTCTGGAATCTTCCCAAACTCCAGAGGTTAGTCCTATCATTCAATCAGTTGCATGGACCGATACCACCTCAGCTGTATAATTTGTCGAGCTCATTGAAAGAAGTGGAGCTACGGGATAATCAGTTGCATGGCAATCTTCCCAACCCTGCAAGGAGCTCTGTGGTAGGCTTCCCTTGGGAACTTGATCTGTCAATGAATAAGATTACTGGTCCAGTTCCCCAAGAAATCTGCACGATGTTGCATACTTCTAATTTTTTATCTTTAGCATGGAATAGACTGAAGGGTCAGATTCCTTCTTGCATTTGTGAGCAAAAAGAGTATCTGGAGGCTCTTGATCTTTCAGGCAATAAGCTTTATGGGCAGTTCCCTTCCAGTTTCAGCAATTGCTCTTCTTTGAAGGTATTGAATGTGGCAAATAATAGTTTGGAAGGAGATATACCGGGGGAACTGGGAAAATTGAAGAAACTTCAGGTATTGCACATCAACGACAACAGGTTAACAGGGCATGTTCCCTCGTCCTTGCGAAATTGCAAGATGTTGGAAATTTTAGATTTGAGTGGAAACAACATATCCGGCAAAGTGCCTGAATGGATTGGGGATCTTTCAAAGCTTCGGGTACTCATTCTCAGATCAAATAAGCTAGAAGGTGAGATACCAATCCAGATTAGGTACCTGCAGAAACTCCAAATTCTTGACCTGGCAATGAATCAACTGTCAGGCTCGATACCACCACATCTCTCAAACTTATCAACATTGAGGAATGGATATAATTTAACAAGTTCGCAATCCAATTCTGCTATTAGATACGCAAATTACTATAAAGAAGAACTTTACCTGACGGTCAAGGCTCAGATACAGCCCTATAAGAAAATCCTCTGGATTTTCACATTTCTAGACCTCTCGGCAAACAACCTTACTGGTGACATCCCGGAGGACATGGGATATCTCAAGTGTGTAATTTCTTTGAATCTGTCACATAACCATCTTGTGGAAAACATTCCAAAAGCATTTGGCAGAATGGTAAATTTAGAAGCTTTAGATCTCTCTTGCAATCAGTTATCGGGAAGAATACCTGAAACGTTTGCAGATCTGGACTTCTTGGGTTATTTAAACCTGTCGAATAACAATCTGTCAGGCAGGATTCCAACTCTACCACATTTGCAGACATTTGAGGAGTCTTCATTCTCGGGTAATCCGGAGCTTTGTGGAGAACCATTGCAAAGAAAATGCAACTATCCTACTTCTAATTCTGGCCAACGAGAGGAGGGCGACGAGAGTATGCATTGGTGGTATTTGTGGGAAGTTGGAATGGGGATGGGAATTGCAATTGGGTTTGGAAGTGTGATTGGAGCGTTAGCTCTCAGCAGGCGATTGAACAGGGGATACTTCCAGTTTGTCGATAGCATTTTGAACTTCTCGTCAAGAGTACGGTAGGTTTACGTTGAATTTTTCCTTAAAAGTATGATTACTACGTATTTTTGAATTTTGCTTGAGGGTCTATCAGATTGTGTGATCTTAAATCTTACTAAAAATATGCTGCCAGGAACATGCTGTGCTAATCAGCTTTTCGATATAGAACAATAATGTATAGGGTTTATTTTATAGGACTATCTCTATGATGTTATTATTAATCAGCATAGATACATTTAAAAAAAGTTTTATTAAAAGGTTTTTTTTTTACATTGGAAATGTTGAGAAAGCGTGGAATGCAATGTTTGTAGTTTTAATTTATTTAGTTTTTATGCGTTGTTTTTCTAAATATTTTAAATCTAATTTGAGCAGACCTGTTTTTTTTATAAAGTACACTAAGGAGTTACACATCTCCCTCTATTGGATTGTAAAATGGGCCTTTTGGGTGCAACAAGTCTTCTGTTAAAAAATTAGCTTCATATAAATAAAATATAAAATGGTTTAGCATAATTGATATTGTATTATTTTTATTTTAAATTGTAAAACCATAGAATAAATTGATGATTTTTTTTTACTTTAGAGTAATCTGTATTTGATTAGTGTTTGCCATGCTTAGTTTCTATTCTTTTTATTTTAAATTGTAAAACCATAAAAAAAAATTGATGGATTTTTTTTACTTTATAGTGATCCGTATTTGATTAGTGTTGGCCACTAGTAATTTGTATTAATTTGGCTATGCTTAATTTCAACCCTTTGAGATTGAAATTGATGTGAGTGTATATAGTTGTTAAATGGACCACTACTACACTACCCTACCTATGACAAGAAGCTATTTGCCTTGTACATGCATTCAAGAAATGAAAACATTATCTAGACCTAGGAAAGGAAACCATAATCTACACCAATCACCAACTATTATAGAGGTTGTTGATTTAAATAAATATGCAACAGAAGGGCATTGTAATTTTATGGGATTTTAGCAACAATTCCCTTGATTGTAAAATGCAAGAAAGTTTATGGAGAAAAGAAGAAAAGCATATCCGAAATACATGAGGCAAAGAAACCAAACAATCTCATAGAGAAGATTGGGTAATAGCTTGAGAATAGTCGATAAAAGTATAAACTTAGATATGACGAATATAACTTAACATATCACAAATTATATGTTGTGGGAAATCTCTAGTTTTATCTCAATAAATAGCACCTACAAGAAGAAACCAAGAATTTGAAGCCTTTGAAATATGGACCTTTTGAAATAATTAAGCAAGTCAATGGTAATTCTTTCGAATTAAACCTAACTCCCTCTATGAGACTATACTCGGTGAACAATGTTGACAACTTGAGCTTGTTTGAACTATCCCTGTTAGATAGAGAAGAGGAAAAATAGGCTCTGTCTAAAGTGTACTTTTTATTAAACATGCTTAAAGAATTGGAGGAGGACATAGTCCTTCATAAAATGGTCTTGGAGACTCTTAGAGGACAATAGGAAATTTAGTAAATTGGACTTGAGGGACAAAATCCAAGGAAATCTAAGTGGTATGAGAGAAACCAAATTGTAGATAGGCTTGTACACCTTTTCTCGCAATATTTTGGAGACCAAAAGTCTCTCAATGGGGAGGTGTGATGTGAATGGATCCTTGAAGACTCAAATGGATAAGTTATTTTCTCTCATTAAATTTTGTGATTGAGAACCCTTATTAAACCCTCTTCAACAAGCATGATAAATTCCCTTTTCTATGCATGTCCTTGACATGCATATCCTGTGGTTATGAGAAGCATTGGAGGAGTTGAAACAAAGATAATTCCTCTACTCTCTATGCTTCACAGAAAAAATGGGAAAATATGCAAAAAAAATACTAAGGAAAGAAGCGAGTGTGGAGTTTTTGGTCATAACTTCTCACTCAACACAAGAACAAGGAAAACAATATTGAAATTGACTTAGGGAAAGGAAGGAACGAAGAATTTAGGGCACTAATATGTTTCGACAAGGCAAAAGGTGGTGTTACATCTACATTATGCACTTCATGTTAAAGGAAAAATTTAAGGCACGGTAAAAAAGAAGTAAGGGTCTTTGTGATATAGAGAAGTGGCACATGATGTGGAGCAAGAATCAAGGGACTCGAGAGACTCACCCTCCATGAGTCTACATATGTTCTAATGCAAAGTGTGTGAGGCCCTTAAAAGGGTTGATTCTAAGATACTAGTTTTCCCTTTTACATGTGATAGCAATTATTAAATGCATATGTACAGAAGTCTAAGAAGGAGGTTGAGCCCTGCGTGGATACAATGACATAGAGAGGAGGTGATCAAATAAGGACACATGGGCATGCTATCGAATCTCAGGAATTCATGTGTTCTCCAAGAAGGATGACCTACCTTCTAATCTTTTCTTTGTTTGGAATGTTAAGGGAGTTATGTCACTGATTCTTAGGGAAATGTTCTTGAAATATTTAGGGAGGTGGTTGACCTTCCAAATAGCTAGAATGAAAAGATTTAAAAGAAGAGTATGTAAAAAAAATAGGTTCTAGGGTACAACTGGAGGGAGGAGATCCTAAGAGAAATCGAAGGAAAGTAAGAGGATTGTCCATGGGTTGGGTTGATGTAAATTTTTCTTGGATTGTGGATAGTGAAGAGATAAATTAGACAAAGATTGATTTACTAGTTTGTGGAATAGATCTAAATACAATGGAGTTCAACATTGCTATTTTATGTTGTGTTTCCTAAGTTGAAAAGCCAAATATCCTTGGAATTATAAAACTACAAATGAGAATAACCATAAATAACAACATAGAAATTTCAAAACTACACTTTTCCCATAACCGTTTATGTATGGTGTCCCTTATGTTACATGTATGTATGATTGAGCATTTATTATGGTAGCAGTTTTTTTCTAAATAAATTTAGATTCATTATTAATGAACAACAAATTATTCTAGAGAGGATTCTAACATCTTTAGAAATCTACATTTAGGATCTATGTCGGCAAATCATTTTGACCACAAGCCTCATAATTGTAAATTGTATCATTACCATAGTATAAATTTTATGACTTGGGAGGGAGTTACAATTGAATGCTAATAGACTAAGAAATTTATAACAATTTGGAGAGTTACAATAAACCCCAAAATTGTATTAAATAGGAGAAAAAACAAAACAAAAAAGACCAAACAATGGGTGATGAAACATGAACCAATGAGACCTAGTATGAGATAACTCATTTGGAGAACCAAATAACTTAAATATGACCATGGAGGTGTATTAGATGGCATAGGGAATGACTAGGATAAACTAAAATTACATTAACCTAATTTCCATATTAGTCACAAATAAGAAAAAGAAAAAAAAACTTGAGTATGACCATGGAGGTGTATTAAATGGCATAGGGAATGACTAGGATTAACTAAAGTTACATTAACCTAATTTACATGTTAGTACCAAAGAAGAAAAAGAAAAAAAAAAAACTTCAAAGGATCTCCAATTCAGATAATAAAGGCGGAGGTGATGACAAATTTAAAATAAAAACCTAATATGAGGGAAAGTGAATGTAACAAGATTCAAGCACCATTTAAATTTGAGGAAAATATAGATATCAAGACATATGCAAGTGATATAGATGACTTAAAGTTGAAATGTTAAAAGTATATTTTAGTGTGCATGAGGTTAATGGAGCATAATGATTTTTTTACTAATTTAAATATATAAATTCATGATATGACATCGTGGTGGAAAAGTAATGACATGGACATAAGACTAGGCAATGAACTATTGGTGATACAACATTTATAATTATTTATAGACATGCTTAAGTTATATTTTTTTGTTATCAAGTATGAAGAGGAATTATGGATAACTTAGATTTACCTTAAATGGAAACACAAGTACAGATATAGTGCACAAATTCAATATTAAGGTATGAAAGAAAGAAATCCGATTAAGAATGCTTTTTTGAGTTTCATAAAGTATCTGTCTAATAATTTTGAGTTTTTCTTAATCACCTTAAGAGACAAATAATTATTTCTAAAAATTATTTATGTCTTGTGTTTAAAAGCTATTTTTTAAAGGATATAAAAAAAAACAAGAATTTAGTGGGCCAAAACAAAACAAAGTTTCAAGAAATAAGAATGAGAAAGTTAAAGTCAAGAAGGTAACTACACTTTTTAAAACTATTTATCAACTTTGTACCATATTCTCCTTTTAGCATAGTGTAGATGGGTTTTCATGTGTTGTTTACAAACTCTTTTTACCATCCTATAGATGCATTATATGTGTCAAATAAAAAATGGTTGAAAGTCATTTTATATTTTTGTTGTTTGATATTTTTTTCCATTAAATTATAAATGGAAATGTTACTTATCATAATAGATGTTTATGTAAAAAACAATTAGTTGATTTAGTCGTGGATAAAGGTGTTTGAAAATTGTTATATTAAAATTGTACAACTCTTTTTACACATGCTATAGATGGGTTTCATGTGTCAAAACAAAATTGGTGAAATTCACTTTATATTTTTGTTCTTGGGTATTTTTTCTAATAAATTATTATTTTCAAATGTTACTTATTTTAATAGATGTTTTTTTTTTAAATAAGAGCCACAAGGTGGCAATGTTCTTGATATTGCATGAATGTTTGTTTGTGATTTCCATTTGTTATGAGCTTTATTTGATACCTAACACTTCTCTTTTAGTTAACATTTGCTAGTGTTTTGAATGTTTGTGCTACCCAAATGGCATTAGATTCGGGTGAGCAAGCTCAAACCCACATAACTAGAAGTTATTTGCAAAGAGACGCCTTTGTGCAAAGTCCCTTGGTTGATATATATGCTAAGGGTGAGAATGTTGAGAGTTCTAATAGTGTTTGACAAAATGTTAATATTTCCAAACCAAATCTTCATGTGAAATCAATCTTGTGACTTGACACCTTCAAAGTTGGGAACATGCTAACTCTATTTTGGAATGGTAGGTAAACAATTGTTTTGGAGACTTGTCATTAGGTCGTATAGGACAAGTTGAGAAATTTAGATGAACGACACCTTTCTTCTTACCGATATTCATATGCAAAGCATCTCTTGTCCATACTCCACGCTTTGTACTTGATTCTTTTGCAAGGCATTCACGCATGCAGATGTTATGTGTTGTGACACATCATGGATGAATGTATTTGTGTTAATTAATCAAAAGACATTCAAACATATATAAGATCCATATAAATCTTAACTTTATAAATATTCGAAATATGTACCAACTCCACAGTCATTAAAAATACCCCATGGTTGAATATCCACATGACCCCGTATATTATTTAACTTGGT
>LPNX010884411.1:304699-352195 GCA_001517045.1 Pseudotsuga menziesii | reverse complement strand
AACTTTATAATTATTTAACTAAATATTTTTATATCAATCAATTTATCAATTTATAAGTTGTTCTTATATAAATAATATTTATATATTTAACAAGTTATATGTTTTAAATAGTATCTTATATATAGTTAACTTTATAATTATTTAACTAAATATTTTTATATCAATCAATTTATCAATTTATAAGTTGTTCTTATATAAATAATATTTATATATTTAACAAGTTATATGTTTTAAATCCATATATTTATAATTTATAATAATATGATAGAATGAATTATATATTTATATATTTAACAAAATATATATTCTAAATCCATATATTTATAATTATAATAATACGATAGAATGAATACCTTTGTGACATTGAAATGTGGCTTCTTGAAACAAGAGATCAATTAGACCTAAATTATGTTGCTTTTGCCTGCAATCATCTATTGTATGTCCATGTAAACATTCAATCCTAGAGCTCAAAAAGGGTTTGTGAAAAGTTACATGAGCCCTCAATCGCCTAACAACTTTAACCTTGTTTGCCAAAAGGCCAAGCAAAGTCAAAGGCAGTGATTCTTCAAGAAAGTTAGGTGTCAGCCATTGAACCGACTTCACCCCTTTCCTATTGAGAATCATTGCTTGTGCTAGCCTTCTTGGTTTTACTATTCCTCTTTCTTACCCTTTTTACCGACTTTCTCTTTTCCATTCTTCGCAGACATAGAATCATCAGTTTGTAAACTTGTTCGTTAGGTAATTAGAATCCTCGGGAACATAACCATTGTTTCCTTTAGCATGTTCATCCTCAATGTTAATATTATATGCAACTAATCTTGTCCTTCTAATTTTGTCATTCTTTAGTGACTTTTCCCATCTAAACCAACCTATTCTCTCTTCTTTATAAGAGTCAATAAGTACAAGATTCTCACTCTTTTTAATGAAAGTGCATAATCATTCTCATCTCTGAAGCTGTTATTTCGTCTAAGAGACATAGATTCGTCATCTCAAAATCATCAGTTGTACTACCCTGTGATGCACCAAGTACATTTTTGGCAATCCTTATATACTGGACAGACTTTCCCTCGGGAGGGGAGCCTGTCCAATGCACACCATCGGATTTCTCATCCAACGGTGTCCATTGGACAGGCTCCCCTCCCGAGAGAAAGTCTGTCCAGTATATAAGGCGCTCCATACATTTTTCAACTATCGTTTATCCTCTTCAGTTAGGGTCTCCTCATATGCTCCCTGATTTGCTTCAAATATATCACTTTCAGCTGCAAAGAGCTCTTCATCACTCATGGAACCTGGAAATTTTCGAGACCTTATACTGACCATCACATAATGTATATCGAATATATTAGCTTTCCAAGGAACTACTGTCTCATTCTTTTCTTGCCACCTGCAGTCCTTTATGGCACAAGCACAACCTAAGTAACATAAATGCTAGGTCGATAAAAGCTAGTCTGACACATTTGAGATACTTCATGAGAAACTTCTGCCTCGGATGGAAGAGCACCTACATCTTCAAGAACATTGGTTATTTCCTTCTCGTTATGCTTAACACAATCGACGAACCAACAGATAATTTCCTATCCTTGTAATTTCCTTCCCATAAAAATAAAATCTCTAATCAGACTCTTGTATTATGAAGCCATCAAACCCAACAAGAGTCATGTATGTGCGTAAGTTAGAGCCTTGCAAATTTTGTAGTGTGGGAAGGAGAAATTCGTCCAATGAATGGGATCACAGAACTTTCAAATTGAAAAGTAACCTCCATGTGGAAATAGCTCATTCTTCGCATTGCAAAAATTAATCGAGGCAAGTGATGACAACACTTTTCCCAGGACAAAAGCTGGTAATCTCCAGTTATAATCAGAATAAGTGCATCCTCTCTATCGCAGATGGCCTCCTCCAATGCACTCCATCCTTGCTCATTATACAGACTTCAATCTGCACCAACATCCATAAGCATATCAACAACAATGGAATATTTTAGCTTGACTGCCAAATGAAGAGGAGTCTCTCGGTCTGACACATCCCTACGATCTATAGATGCCGACAAGATGTCTGCGCACGCCTCTGCTAAAATTGATTATGCTAAAATTGTTAACTAGTATTAAACAGTATCCATTTCAACTTATGAATTAATGGGTAAAGTGGGTTAATCGGTTCAAATTATGCAGGATAAACTTAAATTAGTTATTATGAAGTTGCTTTCTCTGCTCTTATCTCGTAGGCTTCCACTCTTCTACATCTCCTAGTAGGGTAATGCGGTGCAGGTTTTGTATGATCAACTGAGTCTTCCTCTCTTTTGAACAAAGGGAAACACCTAGGGTCTATCCACCCTCTTTTCCTTAAACCCATCTCTTTTTCTTAAACTTAGTTAAGTGAGGATTTTGTTTTCCATAATCATCTAAAAGAAACATTTCACTTTTAAGAGAAGAGACCATTTCCAATTTTTTCCATGCCGCCATTTGGAACTGCAACTAGATTGAAGAAAGACAATAGCAGAGCAAGCTTCTTTTGTTGTAATCTTGCCATTTACCTTATTCCAAGCCCAAGCTAGTTTGTCCTCCTCCAAGCTTAGACTTTTACTTTCCATATTTAAATTAAGGATATATTTATCCCAAATTTGCCCAAATATTTTGACATGAACCAATAGTTTCCTTTTAAAATAAGCCAGGAAGGTATTTTTAATTTATCTAAATTCATCAATTCTAAAGATTCAAGGTTACTGATTATCTCTTCAGGTAGTTTATAATTCTCACTTAATCCCACAAGGATCAATTCCGATTCTTACAAGTTTTCCATTTCCAATGCCTCAAGATAACCATTTCTTTACCACAATGAGATTCTTGATGAAGTTGTTCTAGATTATACTCAGCCCAATCCCCCTCTTTTAAGTATTTTTCTTTATAGACTTTGCTCCAAAGAATTTAACTCGTCATGATTTTCCAAAAACTTTTCATCCACAAGGCACTTTTAGTTGTTCAATAAAATGACATTTTGATTTTTTGTTGTGATCTTTGTAAGTTCTTTGTGGATTTCTTTTGTAAATATATCATTTCAAGCATAATTAAACATGCTTTTAATTGATGAACTAATGATTATAAATGAAAATTATTTCTTCCAATGAGAATAAAAAAAAAATTCCATAATAAAGACAATAATATTTCTACATAATTAAAAATAAATCAAAGACACTTATCTGAGAGAATTCTTCAACAAGTTTGGAATGAATAAAGTATATAAATAAAACATTGTCAACCATGGATGGATGGATGTCATAGTATGTAAATAAGAATCGACACGAGTGTAAGGTGGAAGCCATGAAAGTTGAAGGAATGGAGTGGAAGTATGAAACCAAACTTTATCAACATACTTTTATGAGTTGATCATCCGATAGTGGTGACTGGGATTCTCTATTGATGGAGGAATCGAGAGACCTCTTCACCTTGATAATGGCTGGCCATGCTAATGGGGTTGCCTCTACTGCATAAATAAACATCGATATCGCTCTCACCACTCTGTCGGGATATTGAGGATACACCATTACTAAAAGCATGCCAAATATTCCCATCCACAGAGTAAACGTAGCCAAAACTGGAATTGGATATTCTTTAATGGTAGAATAGACAAGAGACAATGAACCCAACATATAAATCCCCCACCCCCATAATGGATGTATTGTTTTGGGTATCAGCAAATAACCTCCCAATAAACATGATAATCCCAAGGCTTTGACAAACACATGATGCCGACAATGCTCCTTGTCAAGACCTTTGTATAAGTAACCCTTGGTGTTGAGAAAGAAACCCCTAAATTTGGCAATGACCATTATCATCAAGTATACAGCTGCCTCAATCACAATGACTGGTATTTCCTCATCATATCTGCAGTGATAAATATATAAAGAGGGATCTAGAGATAATATAAAAATACAAAATAAATTGAAGTCAATTTGAAGTAAAAATGGATGTTAATACTATACTCTATTGTATCTAGTCGTTGTATGCCCAATGGTAATACTGGCCATGACCACCAGTACCATGGTTTAAGCCATGAAGCACCTGGGAAAGTGTAATATCCTGAATTTTGACCTTAACTATGATGACCATGGGTCCCATTGCACATGAGTTACTTTGATGTTTATGTTTGTATATTGGGCGAAGGTCCCACTTCACTTGAGTTATGATGATTAGTTAGATATATTGGGCGTAAGCCGATGCATATGTTTTATAATCATATATGTGATTGTATATGTTGGGCATGGACCCAGATGGACAAATATTACGGATGGAGTTGATCTAGCGAACTCCGATAGTGATTTAGACACTTCTAGTTAGCCATGCAGTTAGATTGAGTTGGTGGATTCGAATCCTATCCACATGAATCAAATTATCCTTTATGTAACATTGTTGTATACCGTTGGGATTAATGAAGTTTATACTATAATTATACTGAGCAATTCTTATCGGTTTCCTGTGAAATTTGTCATGTTCAGTGTGTATTATTCATTCCATTACATTGTATAATAATTCAATCTAATTGCACTTTCCTGAAGATCAATGGAACAATAATTCAAACATGGTATCAAATCCTCCTCAGGCAAGCAACAAGTCTATCCATTCTCCATTGTACACTAGAAGAAGTTGGGTTTCCACAAAAGTCCCGCAAAGTGTGCATTGCTAACTATGGATTCATTCAGAGGAAACGTTGCAGGCATGACGGACCCTGAGAAACTATACATGTCAAGATGGAAGGCTAGATTCTGACATAGTGTGAATTGTTGTTGTGTTTGGAGTGTTTTCTTACAGGTGATACGTAGCTTGATTGAAGAAATTGGTTGATCAGAAGGAGAATTTATGGATTCTCAAGCTTTCTTACCCCGCATCCTAACACCCTTCAACTATGTTGATTGGAGGGCAGATATGCAGGTCTCCTTGTGCAAGCTTGGCCTGTACAGGATGACCATGGGTTGAGAGGTAGAACCACATCATCCTACACAGAAAAACAAGTTCTTGAACCGGTTGGATGAAGCCTTTGGCTTCCTTTGTGCTCACATCTCCAAGGATCTCCTCTTTTATATCGAGGTATTGAAGACTCCCAAAGAAGATTGGGAGAAGATCGAATTCTTGTTTCATAAGCAATATGAGATTCGAGGACACATTCTAGAGAATGAGCTAACATCATTGTAGCCCAGTGGTTTCGAGACCATACATCATTTTTTGACTAAATTCAAGTCTCTTACACTACAATGTAAGAAGTGTGGAATAGAGAGGAAGGATGAGCAACTTGTGCTCTCAGTGCTTAGCAAACTTGGTTCTAAGTATTATGTCTTTGTCTCTACCTTCCATTCCAGAAGAGTTTCCATCCCCAATTGGAATATTCCTTCACTTGATAGCTTTTTCAAGTCTTTAATTCATGAGTAGGACAAATTGGTCCAGATGGGAGTCCTCCAAAATTCCAAGAACCAAGCTCTTCTGATTTCGGACTCTACCAATGCACAAGCTAAAGGGAAGCACAAGGTGAAGGAGGATAAAGCATATGATTTGAAACCAAAAGAGAGTCAAAATTATTTCAAAGGATCTTCGGGCTCCAAGAAGAAGAAAAAGTTGGAAAAGCCTAAGTGTCCTTATTGTATGAGGGGTTTTTCATTCTGAAAGCCAGTGCATGAAGAAGCATATCGACCAGCTGTTTGCTCTCCTCAAACAGAACCATATTGCTCTTCCACAAAGAGAAAAGAAGTCTGATGATGGACAAATGAAAGAATATCATGAGAGGTGCCATGCCTTGAAAGCTCGCCTCTCTCGGTCGACAACCTACTTGATTGAGTCTGGAGCATCCAACCACATGGTTTCCTCCAAGGATTCCTTCACCACTCTCAACCTCATAGGAGGGCCTACTATTCATATGGGTGATGAATCCTATATTCCTGTAGCAGGAAGAGGTTCCATTAAAATCTAGCATGGTGAGCTCAAAAATGTTCTCTTTGTTCCCTCTCTTGCAGCTAATTTGTTGTCTGTGTACCAGATGACTCATAATGGCTCACCAAAGCAAGTGGTATTTGGGCCTGACTCAGTAGAGATCACAGAAATATCAATTGGGAAGACTATAGAGAAAGTAATTCTAGGTCATGCCTCCAAGGAATATGCTTTATCTCATTTCATGCCATACTCAGGTCTAGTACAACCACATCTTCTATTCGAAGCAGATAAAGGTATCAAAACTCTTTTACTTCCTATTGTAGATACATATTTATTTTCTAACGTTTCAGATTTATATTCAGACTCAGAAAAAGAGGAATACCAACATGATTTATATATTGAGTTTACACCTCAAAGAGATCTAGATCTAGATCCAGCATCCACTTCATCTCAGCAGCCTAAATGGGCTCGACATCTCATTAAAGCAACCGAGGATTGTTGCTAGGGATCCAGATGATAAGGGAAGATGAGGTCCCAGTATCAGAAATAGAATGTTGCATTGTCCCACAAAGATCCAATTTTCCCTGATAGGTGCTTCATGATGTTGGGGTCAAATCCTAAAACATTTAAAGAAGCTTTCCATGATCCTAGATGGTAGGCAACTATGAATGATGAATTTGATTTGCTACATGACAATAAAACTTGGAACTTATCTCCTTACCTCCAGGGAGGAAACTTGTTTAGTGTAAATGGGTCTACAAGACCAAGATAGCCTCTGATGGAACCACAACCAAGTACAAGGCTCGGTTGGTGGCCAAATTATACTCACAGGTTCAAGGATTGGACTATAATGAGACATTCACTCCAGTGGCAAGAATGGATTCCATCAAACTTGTTTTGGTAGTTGTAGCTTCCAAGAGATGGGAGGTACATCACATGGATGTGAAAAGTGTCTTCCTCCATGGTGACTTGAAGGAACATATTTACATGAAACAACCTGAGGGGTTTATTGAGGATCCTTCCTTAGTTTGCAGATTGAGGAAATCACTGTACGGACTCAAACAAGCCCCGAGGGCATGGTTTCCAAAATGGATGCCTTCCTCATGTCATAGAAATTTAAAATATGCAAATAAGATTGAAATGTTTACATGTAGAAGAAATAGGGATCCTTGCTATTGATTATGTTGTATGTGGATGACTTGCTCATTACTAGCAACTCTGATGTTGGATTGAGAAGCTTCAAATGTGCTTTGAACAAATAATTCGCTATGACTGATATAGGACTGTTAAGACATTTCCTTGGTATTGAAGTAAGTCAAAAGGCTTCGGGAATCATGATATCACAATCCAGATACTCATTAGACATGCTTAGAAGATTCCACATGGAATAATGCAAGGAAACCCCTTGTCCCTTTTTATCTGGCATCAGGATAGAGGAAGGTGGCTCTACACCTTTGGTAGACAAAACTCTTTACAGACATCTCATTGGGATCCTTCTATATCTCACACATTCGAGACCAAACATATCATATGTTGTGAGTGTTGTTTCTAGGTACATGCAGGAACCACATGAGTTGCATTGGAAGGCAACAAAGAAGATCGTGTACTATGTGTAGGGTACTAGAGATTATGGGATTCATTATGCAGCTGGTGCACAGCTTGATCTCATAGGATTCACAAATTCAGACTGGGAAGGATATGAGAATGATAGAAAATCCACTTCAGGATTTATGTTTATGATAGGATTGTTGCAGCTGCAACAATTTCCCAAAATTCCAAAAAATTTCGGGACCCTCCTTTTGCTTAGATTAGTTTGATTTTCTTCTTTGATTGGGTCTAATGATTTTGAGAAAGACTTTTCTTATGCTTGGATTGATCCACCACTTGTTTTGATGCTTCCTATAACGCTTGAAACAATCCACTATTTGTTCGAACTTCATCGTTGCTTTTAAATTCGTTCTCAGCTTGTTTGAATCGGAAATGTATTTGCCTTTTCCCCCCGCCATTGCGGATAGATAATCGGTTTTGGATTTGTTGGTTTTCACATTGGCCGCTTTTTGGTTTTGCATCAAAAATTTTCATTACTTCTTCTTCCGCAGTTGTGGATGGAAACTGCTAACTCTCCCGATTACTGTTTTGGTTTTCGACTCCCGCTTTGTTATTTTTGCCGATCCCGTAAGTCTCGGGCTTCCGCCGTTACGGCTACAAAATGCACTTTCTTTTCTGTACGTCTAGTCATTTTGAACCCCGCCGTTGCGGAGAAATGATCAATGATGGTTTCGTATTCTTCTCCGATGTTTTGGCTCAATCGGATGTTTTTTGGTTTCAAATCAGAACATGTTGTTACTTTCGTTCCCACCGTTGCGGATGGAAGAAGCGATAATCCTTCCAATCTTTAGTCGTTCGCTCCTCTGATTCAGGTCTTGTTTGGCAGTGCATGATATCCTTTGTGTTTCCGTCATTGCGGCTGCGGAAAGTTTTTGTTCCGGTCGTCTAAGTCGTTTAAGCCCCGACGTTGCAGACGGTGATATCCTTTACGGTTCCACCGTTGCGGATGGAAGAAGCGCTAATCTTGCCGATCTCTTGGTTGTTTCTCTTCCGATTCGGATCTTGTGTCTCGGGTCGTTTTATCCTTTGTTCTTCCGCCATTGCGGCTGCGAAAGTGATAAACCTTCCGATCGGTAAATGGTTTCTCCCCCAATAAAGACTTTGCCTACGGCGGAATGATTTGTCCTTTATATATCTGCTGTTGTGGCTCACATTCTGCTTTCGCTCCGATGTTTTAAGCCCCGACGTGTGTTATTGTGTGTCTCCCGGTTATCCCCGCAGATGGATTTATGGTTTGTCCTTCTGCTGTTGCGGAAAGAAATACGCTGTTAACTTCTGATCCAAAACTCTCCGTCGTCCGATACTTTTCCCCGCTGCGCATGATGACCATATATATATATGGGGTTGGGGTCATTTGGATTATTTTATTTTCTATTATTCGATTTTGGACTGTTGCTCGTTGTTGCTCTTGCACGCTGTCTTCCGCTCGAGCTTGTTCGGACCCCGCTGTCGGTGTACCCACTTCCAGGTGGCACATCGGTGGAAGCTTGACCGTGTTTCTTCCCATCGATTACGCAGCAGTGCCAGGTAGGCTTCTACCACTTTACCCTGTTCCGTTTGAGTATTTGGTAGTTTTCCCACAGTTAAGTTTTTTGGTGCGGCCGTTTCATTTGGCCTATTAGTTATACTCCTATATATTGTGGATTTTGTAGCATAGCTTTTCGGGGGGGGTGGGGGGGGGGGGCGTTTTGACCCGCTGAAGTAGTATTTCTCCCGCGGCCTTTTGTCTATGACCCTACGCTTAGTGAATGAGGGCTTGGTGCAAACGGCCTTTACGCCGTCTACACCAAACTGCCCTAGGTGATGATGTTTGGTGGAGGAGGGTTTTTCTTGGCTTGCCTGTAGCATCTAGAGTGGTTTCCCCCTTCTTTTTGGTTTTCATACCACCCGCATCCTCAAATAGCTGCCATTTTTTCCACGCTGTCTGCGCACAGTCGGGTCTGAACGCAAGTCGGTGGAGGGGATTTTTCACCGTATATAGTTTGGTTGACCATAGACTGCCCGGGTAGTTTTGATAGAGCGCACCGTTGAAATTTTGCATTATTCCCCCTATCATTCCCCACAGGGAGATGGTCATGGCGCCCACTGGTAGCTCAATTTTTCTTCATTCTTATGTAGATTTACTTCATGCTCAAATTCGTTGATAGAACTATTTTGCACATTTTGCTTCATTTAACTAATTGCTGTCATGGTACACATAGAAGAAGTAAAACGCTGTACTTTGTTATATAAATACTTGCAACTTAACTTGGAATGGATTAATGTTTACAATGTCATATATGGCAGGAATTTTTCGAATTCGAAATGTCAAAAAGGCAAAAGAAGAAGGCCCCTGTGGTCGAAGAGGAACCAGAAGTGGAAGTTGTCACCAAGACTGAGTACATATATGAGGACACCAAGTGTATATCTGGTGTGGAACCTGAGTACCAATGGGAGGAAATATATAGGTTAATCACCCGCAAGGAAGTTCCCGATATGGTCTTGGAGGAAGAAAGCATATATGCTAACATTGAGAGATCTTCGCTGATGAAGATCTCTACAAGACTAGAGCTATTCCCCTGCTCTGAAGTAATTGGTTGGATTCTGCCCCAGGCAGATGTAACCACGATGATTGTGGAGAATGTCAACAAATAGGGCTATGCTAATTATAGCCCAGGATATGTAGCCCTGGCTTACCACCTGCCTGAAGCGCAAGTATTTCTGTCGGATGATTGGTTGAATAACATTAGAATGGACCTTGTGGAGACCATGAAGAGAATGTTGTTGCCTGGAAAACATTTCAGAAACAGGCCAACGGGTGATTATGATACAGCCAGCTTAAGAACCCCATATAGGTTCATAGCTTTAATGCTCAACAGGATTTTTGGGAGATCCCATGGCAGGTTCTTCAAATTGGAATGGATGCCCATCATTTTTTATGTTGCAACCCAGGGGACAATTTTCAACTGGGCCAGCATTGTATCAAATAGTCTTTCAGCTTGCATGGCCGCAACTTTGGGAGGAGTGGCCCAAAAGAGATCGGAATTCTATATGAGTTCCATACTTGTAGACTGTATATTGTGTAATCAGCCTTTCCCCGGCCTTAGGTGCATCTGGGATAGGGAAAGAGTGTTTGTCTATTCTGCATATAAACCACTCTGGGCACACAAGTATCACAGCCATTATCGAGAAGTCTGTGAACACTTCTTCATGCCCTTATACACACTCATTTTCATGAAGGAGTGTGATTGTATGTCAGAGGAGGCGCTGCAAGTGATGGAAGAATATGCAGACTATTATCTGACTGAGGATGGCCTTTACTTCAGGATGTTTGGAGGGTCAAGAGCTCCTTCCCTGCTGCCCAAGTACGCCACTGATTACATCATTCACAAGGAGGAAGTCAGGCAAGTCTTCTTGGATGGCATAGGGAGCTTTCTGTTCGAGCACAAGAAGACTGCTTATCCTCCTTTGCCCTTCAAGTTAGGAAGTTACAGGTACACTAGGGTGAAGAAAGTGGATGAATTTGTAGAATATTTGGAAAGTTTTCATTTTGGCGAGATGCCCTTCCATAGAAATGATTCCCACAGGAAAGTGGTTGATCATTGCAAAGAAAATAACGTCCACTTTGAGTACACCACCATTGGGATAGGGAAGAATCTGTCTTCCGAAGTGCCTTGAACATAACAGCTTTAAGAAAAATATTCAAGAAAAAGATCACCACCAAAGGTGGGAAGGGAGATGAGCAAGCAAAAGCTGAGGAAGAAGCCAAGAGAAGAAATGAGGAAGCCCAGAGGTTGGCACAAGAAGCTGCAAGGTGGCTGCACACAGAAGAAGAAGAGAAAAGAAAAGTTGCACAAGAGGCAGCTAGAAAAGCTGAAGAAGATGCAAGGAAAGAGGAAGAAGAAAAGAAAAAGAAGAGTGATGAGGAGCTCCAAAATCAAGAAGCAGAAAGGCTAAAGCTGACACAGACAGAGCAGTTAGCTTCTGACATAGCTGGAGGGAAGACCCAGGACGTGGAGAACCCAGAGGTTCAGAACCCACAAGTAACTGCGGCCAGCACACCCTTGGTCCCCACACTCAAGCTGGTCCCCTTTGTACAGAAAAAGGGGAAAAGATACCTAATTTCAACATTGTTTTCTATGACAGGGCGACGAAGAGAATAATGAAGAGAATAGAAAGGAAGATTGAAACGGGAGGTCTCCCTGGGAAAACGATAACGGATACACCCGTTGTATTTGGGACAGACCAAGACCCTAGATTCACCATCAGAGCAGGAGCTGCATTAATCCAAGCTTCAGAGGATAATGTAGACAGGATCATGATAGACTTGGAGCTATCCAAGAAATCCTCTGCTCAATTGAAAGATACATTGAGAAAAGAGAGAGAGGAAAACAATAGGCTGAAAAGGAAATATGAAGACATGCAGAGGGAGATGAAGTCTTCTAAGGCTGAATTGCAGGTCCTCCAAGTGGAGAGACAGGTTATGGAAACTACACAGGAGTCTCTGGAGAGAGTGTAGAAATAATATCAAGAGCTAAAGATGGAGAAGGAACGGCTGCTGGGAAAGGTAGAAGAGCTAGAAGAGCAGCAAAAGATCATCTTGGAGGCCAGTGAGATGCACACCCAAGAACAGGAAAAGAAACATCCAGAGCAGATTTATTCTCTAACAGCTGCTCTGGAGGAAGCAAGGGAGCAGTAGGTTAACCTCCAACCATTCAAAGAGCATGTCTTGGCCCAGAAGGCTAAGATGTTGCAGCTACAAACTGCTATAGAAGGAGAGAGGTGCAAAGTGTTGTAAGTAGATAGTCGATTGGAGGAAATCCTGGAGACCTCCTCTTATTTCGTTGATCGATCTCAGGACATCCTTGAAGTCCTGACTACAAGAATGGCAAGGCTTGAAAGCAATGAAGAAACTCCAGCAGAGCTACCAGCAAAGGATCAACAGGCCCTCAAGCGGGATTATGACCTATTGGAATTTGCTATAAATACTGCGGAGGATTTCTATAAAGCCATTAAAAAGATGAAAGGAGCATGCACAAAGTTTTTTAGAAGGCTCCTTATCACCTACAACCGGTGCCAGATAGAGGCCGAGCAGAGGCTTGATGCTTTCCCAGACCACAACTCATTTATGGAGTTGTTGCAAAAGAGATATCAGGAGGAGGAAGCTAAAGTACATCATATTAAAGCCCTGGATGAGCAGATCTTGAGGAGCGAAGTAGATCATTCAGCTATCAGTGTGCAACTTCTAGAAGATCAGCTTCGGTTGAGTGCGGCCAGGATTGAGGCTATAAAGAAACAGACTGTGAAGTTTGAGATCAACATTCAGTTTCTGCAACCTTGTGCCTTTGAAGGCATCGCCTCTGTAGCTGTGGCGTGGAAGAAGTTTCTAGACACCCAAGTGGGACCCTCCTCGTGAAGGATTGGTCATTTTGTAATTTGTAACGATTTTGTAAAAGTCTTTTAAGGAAAATTTTTGGGAGGTGAAAATTTGGGAAGCCCAAGGTTCATCTTGGGCATCCCAACAGTCTCGCCCTTTTGTATAAATATAGAATACTTAGAGGGAAAAGTAGCTTTTACCCAGTTAGACATGAAAAGAGTATTGTAAGAAGAACTACTTTTTTTTTGCTATAAAGAGTAATTGTTTTCCTGTTGGAGAAAGATTGGTGGCACTTTCAAATGTTATGCTGTGGATGGCTGAAAGATGAACTATTTTGTTTTTCCAGCTTTTGTCCATTAACCGTGAGATCGTTCTAACTCTTAGAACCTATGTTCTTGTTTAAATGATTTCTGGTTTATTTTGTGGAATTACCACCGTGAGTAATGAATGTTGTTCATAAAACAATTGGCTATATGATTGTTGAAAATCTTTAATAATTCATGTGTTGTAGAAAGAAACATCAGCTACCTGTGATTTCTCTTTATAATGCATGCACAATACACATTACTCATAATTAAGTTACAGTCTGCTCCCCAGGGATAGATAGATAGATAGTTAGTTTTATTTCATTACTTCATATGGGATTGAGATGCTTGTGAGTGCTAAGACGAGAGGTAAGAACCTGCGCATCACGTTGTGACTGCTCCTTCCATCCTTATCACCCTGCATGGTTAATTAGGCATATGCATATCATACTTAAATCAAAAATACAAAAAATACACGGTGGACCAGGCCGCAACCGTTAAAACCTTGTTTTTTGTTACTTTGACCTACGTTAGTCGAACCGCAAATCGGACGGATTCCCCATACCAAACAGTCACGGGCTAGTTGGGAACGTTGAATGGGGAGAATCCCTTTCTATTGTTGCCTGTGAATTTCCAGGCCTCAACAAGGATCTGAACCTATTTTTTGGTCCAGCAAGGAGCAAGCAATGCTTGCACTCTCTTCAGCAGAAGCAAAGTATCGGGGAGTTGTGAATGCAGTTATTCATGTAGTTTGGCTACATGGCATCTTAACCAAATGTGAGATTCGCACTTCACCTTCAGTGGACATTTATTGTGACAACAAAAGCACCATAAATATTTCCAGTGATCAAGTTCAGAAGCAAAGAACAAATCACATTGAGTTTCACATGCATTATATTCGGTAACTAATGCATGACAAAACTATCACACTGCATTACTGTCCTACAGAGGATCAGTTTGCAGACATATTCACCAATTCCTTCACATAAAATATATTTTCCTTTCTCGGATCTCTTTTAGATGTAAAAGGCTTGATTCATTGTTCATGTTCCTGCTTATTTTGAGGGGGGGGTTTCCCATGAGGTTTCCCCTATTTCCTCAGTTTATTAAGCATCATTTTTTTTAATTATTTTAGATTGTATACGGGTGACTTTTGTCCTTGTTTCTATGGCCCAAAGTAGTCCAAGTTAGGATTAAGGGGGTTTGTTAGGATTTATAATCCTCCCTTTTCCAAAATGATCTATTAGATTATACTTTCTTGACTTAGGAGTCATTTATTTATTATTGGGTCCACTTGGCCTAATGGGGCCACCTGTACGAGTCACTAGAGTGTGGGGAACATGGATAGAGGATAACTGCAACTAACTTCATATTCATGCATAAGTTTATGCACCTCCTAGACCAATCTTTACAATTTAGGATCCAATGGGAGTGTCAACACCAACCTCCTTCAGTTATTGGGATTTGGTGACTAGTCAAACTAAGTTATGCTCCAGTTACATTCAGTTAGATGTCCTCCAGTTCAGTTAGTTCCAGTTATGCATGGATGCATATGGGTATGCTCCTATTCTCACCTACCACATCAGTTATACTAGTTTAACTAATTATAACTTATTGAGAGACTGAATTAGACATCTGGAGTTGATATAGTGAACTACGATAGTGATTTAGACAATTCTAGTTAGCCATGCAGTCAGATTGAGTTGGTAGATTTGAATCCTATCCACATGATTCGAATTCTCCTTTATGTAACATTGTTGTATACTGTTGGGATTAATGAGGTTTATATTGTACTTATACTGAGCAATTCTTATATGTTTCCTGTGAAATTTGTCTTGTTCAGTGTGTATTATCCATTCCATTACACTGCATAATAATTCAATCTAATTGCACTCGTTGCCTAAATATCAATGGCACAATAATTCAAACACATTCATGAAGGTTTATATTGGATTGTGATATTTCTCGATGGTCATGTTCCATTATGGTTATGTTCCTTAATTTCTTTTCTTACATTATGAGATTAATTATAAGCATATGAAATGGTTGGTTTTACTTATGTTTGGTACATTCCTCCATGCTTACGATACGTTATGGTTATGTTCCTTAATGTATTTTGTTGCAATTCTACATAAGCATTAAAGAAATTAGTCACAATAATTCTAATAGCATGACATGACCATGCAAGATGGTGATAATTCGATATAAACCTTCAAGATGTTGAATTGACAGATAACTATTAAATATTATTATTTTTAATTATAATCTTACTACGATAAGATAATGTTTTTCTAATTCAATAATAATACTTTATTTATACGTTGATTATAATATTTTCTTAATGTGACATATTCCTTGAACCACACCACGATGTTGAGGAAGTCCACCATTACCATGGGGGATTATGACATGCAATAAAACCATTACAAATGTTCCAATACCACATAAGTGTTAAAAAAATTAGTCATAATAAATGTCTCTATGTAATATAACTATGAAGCATTGTTACAATTGAACCAAAAACATTCAAAATGTCACATTGGAACATTATTAATAAATATTAAATATGTTGCTCAGAGTGTTTTATTAGATAGTTTGAGTGCAATAGTTGTTTAATTTTTATGTAATTAATACGATATTTAATTAGTTTATAATGCAATTGATATTCATATCTACAATGTTTCTCAAATGTTCTTTTAGATTGTGAAATTGCAATAGGTTATAATGGTTATCTTCGATTGCAACATTGTTACACTGTTGTCACATAAATTATCACATTGATATTTGGAATGTTGTTGAAGGGTTTAACTATATTTGATACATCCTTTAATGTTTTTGTCGCATTGCGACATTATCGAGTGTTATGTTGGATTATGACATTCGTCGAGTGTTAAGTTGGATTGGGACATTTCTACATGGTTAGGTTGCATTATGGATGTGTTCCTTAATATTGGGTATTGTTGTAATGCATCATAACCCTTAACTGATGTTGAAATGGAACATAACCCTTGATGAACATCGCAATGAGATTTAACCCTTGATAAACATCACAATGCGACATAAACCTTGTTGAACGTCGAATGTCACATGATTAATGTGTGGCATCTTTGGTTATATCGACATATATAAGACACTTTTTAAAATTAATGGTTTTGTCACATTATGACATTTATCGAGTGTTATGTTGGATTATGACATTCATCGAGTGTTGTGCTAGATTGGAACATTTCTCCGTGGTTAGGTTCCATTATGCATGTATTCTTTAATGAATTTGATAAAAACAAATTAATTATTTGTATAATCAACAACTATGGTATTTAATTAAAATTATGTAATAAATGCAATATTAAAAAAAATAGTTATTTTAAAATACTATTGTTTAATTGTTGTGTAATTAATACAATATCTAATTAATTTATATTACAATTGAGATTCATATCTACATTGTTGCTAATTTAATTTTTATTTTGGTTAACCATGCTTGACTTTAGCTTTACCATATTTAACGATGGTTGAATTTAGTAAACCACATGACTCTGCTTCACAATGGGACATGAATTTCCTAAACATCAAATTTCACATTATTAATGTATCACATCTTAGGAATTGTTCCAATGCAACATAACTCTTGACCAATGTCGCCATGGGACATAACCCTTGATGAATGTCACAATGAGACGTAACCCTTGATAAACATCACAATTCAACATAAACCTTGATGAACGTCGAATGTCACATTATTAATGTGTCACATCTTTGGTTATATCAACATATATCAAATGCTATAGTGAACCATGGATGACTTTGGTCAACCATGCTCGACTTTAGTTTTTCTATAGTCAAACATGGTTGACTTTAGCGAGTAACATATGTTTAACCTTTATTTAACCATGGTTGAATTTAGTGAACCACATGGCCATAGTTCATAATGTGACATGAAATTTCCTGAAAATTGAATGTCACATCTCAAGCATTGTTACAATGTATCATAACCCTTGACCAATTTATCAATCTAACCTAACCCTTGATGAACGTAGTAATGCAACGTAACCCTTGATAAACATCACAATGCGACATAACCCTTTATGATTGTCAAATTTCAAATTATTAATGTGTCACGTCTTTAGTTGTGTTGGCATATATCGGACACTGTAGTGAACCATGGCCGACTTTGGTCAACCATGCTTGACTTTAATTTGGACAAAGTCGACCATGGCTCACCTTAGCAAGTAAGGCTTAACTTCCATTAATCGTGGTTAACTTTGGTTTATCATGCTTGAATTCAGTTTCACCATAGTTAACTATGGTTTACTTTAGTGAACCATGTGGCCATACTTCACAATCCGACATGAAATTTATTGAAGACCAAGTGTGACATTATTAATGTGTCCATATTGGGCATTTTCAAAATGCAACATGATTATTGACCAATGTCATAATCAAACATAACCCTTGATGAACTTAGCAATATGACTCAACCCTTCATGAACGTCGCATTACGACGTAACCCTTTATAAACATCACAGTGCAACATAACCCTTTATGAACACCAAATGTCATATTATTAATGTGTTGCATCTTTGGTTGTGTCGGTATACACCAAACACTATAGTGAACCAAGGTTGAATTTGGTCAACCATACTTAACTTTAGTTCGGCCATATTAAACCATGGTTGAATTTAGTGAGTAAGTTTTGACCTTTGGTTAATTGTGGTTGATTTTGGTTAACAATGCTTGACTTTAGTTTGACCATAGCTACCCATGGTTGAATTTAGTGATTGACATGGCCATACTTTAGAACCCTTGATGAATGTTTAGTGCCACATTATTAATTTATTGCATCTTTGATTGTGTTGGCATATATCAAACACTGTAGCAAACCATGCATACCTTTAGTTTGGTCATAAAAAATCATGGTTTACTTTAGCGAGTAAGGTTTGATGTTTTCTTTACCTTGGTTGACTTTGGTTAACTATTGTTGAATTTAGTTTGACCATAGTTAACTATGGTTGACTTTAGTGAACCACGTGGCCATAGTTCACAATGCAACATGAAGTTTCCTGAACATCAAATGTCACATTATTCATGTGTCACATCTTCGGAATTGTTGCAATGAAACATAACCCTTAACCAATGTCGCAATGCGGCATAACCATTGAATAACTCACAATGTCACATAACCCTCGATGAACGTCACAATGTAACACAATTGTTGATAAACATCACAATGAGACATAACTCTTGATGAATGTCGAATGTCACATTATTAATGTGTCACATATTTGGTTGTGTCGGCATATACTGGACAATGTAGCAAACCCATGACTTTTCTCAACCATGCTTGAATTTAGTTTGGCCAAAGTCTAGCATGGATAAATTAAGCGAGTAAGTATTAACTTTAATTAACCATAGTTGACTTTGATTAACCATACTTGATTTTAGCTTGAACATAGTTAACCATGGATGATTTTAGTGAACCACATGGCCATACATCACAATGCGACATGAAATTTCTTGAACATGGAATGTCACATTATTAATGTGTCACATCTTGGGCATTGTCACAATGCATCATAACCCTTAACTAATGTTGCAATCGGATATAACCTTTTATGAACATCCCAATGTGATGTAACCCTTGATAAACATCACAATCTGACAGAACCCTTGATCAATGTTGAGTACCACATTATCAATTTTTTACATCTTAGATTGTGTCAGCATATACCTGACATTGTAGAAAACCATGGTTGACTTTGGTCAACCATGCTTAACTTTTGTTTGGCCATAAAAAATTATGGTTGAATTTAGTGAGTAAGGTTTAACGTTTTCTTAACCTTGGTTGAATTTGGTTAACCATGCTTGACTTTAGTTTGACCATAACATTGTTGCAATGTGACATAACCCTTACCATTGTTGCAATGCGACATAACCCTTGATGAATGTCGAATGTCACATTATTCATGTGTCACATCTTTGGTTGTGTTGGCATATACGAGGACCATGGATGACTTTGGTTAACCATGCTTAATACAAAATTAAAAATATTTATGTAAATTGATTTTATTTTCAAAAAATGAATTCAAATTTCATATATAATGTAATTTATGTTTCAAATTGCATAATGGATAGTAAAGTTGTTCTTTTTATTACATAATGCATAGAGAAGTTGTTTTTTTAAAATATATTTGAATAATTTCCAACATTATCTTTATCATTCAGTTCACATAATATACTACATTATTTTTATAGTATGTGTCATCCTAATATTTCCAATAGTCCGACGTTATCTTTATCATTCAATTCATATATATATATATCCTCCCCTAATAGAAGAAATCATAAGAAAACAAATATGATACTCTATGCATGGTGAAGTTGTTCTTTTTAGTTATATATTTGAATCATTTTCAACAATATCTTTATCATTCACTTCACATAGATACACTATAATTTTTCCACAAGTTGTCCAATATTTTTAATTTTATATACAATCTACAATTGAGATGAGAAAGTGTCACTTGAACTTGCTACATGTCAAGTAAGTTATATATATATATATATACTAAAAATTAAGATATACATAGTAAAATTATTTTATTACATAATGCATTTTTCTTTTTTTTTAACATTTGAATCCTTTTGAACATCATCTTTATCATTCAGTTCATATATAGATATATTTTTTTTTTAGTATATGTCATCCCAATTACTACTTTATGAATGTAACTTTGTCTAATATTCTTATCTTTATGTACAGTCTACAATTCAAGATGAAGAAATGCCACTTGAACTTGATACATGCAAGGATATCTATATATATAAGAAAGCATAGGAAAACAATTATGAGATCATATAAATAATACATAATGAAGTTGTTCTTTATATTTATTTATTTGAATCCTTTACAATAATATATTTATCATTTTTACACAATTTGTCTAATATTTTTAACTTTATGTACAAACTACAATTAAAGATAAAAAAGTGCCACTTAATTAAGTGATGTTTAACATTGCTAAATAATCCAAATTATTCAAAACCTAAAATAGTTAATTTATCCTCAATCAAAATGTTCATGGTAAGCATTTCATTGATTATGTTCATATTATATTAATATAATTACGCCAAAGGTATTTCACAATGGAGACGCAGTCTCAAAAGATTCCTCGTCTCCCTAGCCACTAACATTCCAACACATGTCGCGTCATCTTAATGAATGGAGGCTGGATAGGTGTTCTGTCTCGCGTGTTCAATGGGTGACAGACAACTTTACATGGCCACATTTTCCTACAGCCAACTCCATCTCCTCTTGTAGTTTCTTCATCACAACAAGATTCTTCCACCATTACCCATTCCAAACTAGTTGCAGGTGTATCAATTCCAGTGGTCAACATGTCAAAAAAAGGGCCTTTATGTCGTTTTTGCTGGTTAATTTTTTTCCTGTGGGGTCGATTTCTCTCTCAAACATGTCCACTCAACAGAAATCATTTTCATGCTGACTAAATGGCCTCCTATTACAGTTGCTGCTGCGCATGATGGATTGATTGTCCTTACATTTTTTTCATGCATGTATGCAGATCAATTGTTTTTTTACTGCACTTCAGTTGGGTCCCCAATTCTGCAATCTCAATTCCGGAACTTCTGTCCTACAGACCACAGGTGTCATCTATGTTACGATCGATGTTGTGCCTAAATGGATTGATGGACTTGATGGATTGATTTCCAATTATGGATCCTTCTTCCCATTTGGTGTTTAGCGTGTTTTCCTGACAGGTGGCTTGCGTGTTTTCACTAGACTTCTATCTATTTCCCTAAATGACCAGTACTGGCATATTTTTTTGTACAGTGTTTCATTGTCCTTCACTGCAGTTTATTTCTCTCAATTCGGCATAGCCCTTGCTAAGATTTTACACCCAGGATTTTGCAAAAGTTTCAGTCCAGCATTTTTTGTGGGTTTAGGATAAGATTTTCTCGAGGGATTTTGTGGCTTTAGGATCACAGTTTGTGGGGTCAATTTGGTTGTGGTTTCATTTCGCGATTTCTTCAGTTAATGGAATACACTTTTCCCATGTCCCTTCATCCACATTAATGCTTCATCAATGCATTGTTGCTCCATTAATGCAAGAAACCTTGTCATTTGATTCACACATGGGACTATTTCTTCATTTTGGCTCACCTTATGACAATATGCAAGATCTTGTTACAATACTCGATTTATGGCATTTGTTGTTGCACCGCCTTTTCTTTGCACATATAAACAAGCCTTCAGGTAACCACTATTTTGTTATTGTTTGCCTTTGCTTTGCTTGTATTGATTTTGCTACGCTTCATTTACACTAGAGAGTTTCCAACATAGGTTTTCACACCTTGTTAATTTGCAAGTATTCCTTAGGTCTGCTTAAATGTTTTGAATATTCATTGTGGTAGAAAAATTTTAGCCTCATATTTGACTTTACAAACATGTTTTGTGACAGTCTTTAAATTTCCGCAAATCTTTTTAACTAATGGTATATATGTATATGTCTAAATAGGTGTTTTAAATGTCAATAAAATGAAAGGTGTCATTTTTTAGGCTAAATGAAGATGTTGCTTATGAGATGGTGAAACACCCTTTCTCTGTTTCAATTGACTGTGACTCCTGCTCTGTTGCAAAAGGATAGTGACTTGTATTGGTTTTGTGGCTTCATAATGTTGGAATACTCATGCTATGCCAATAAAATGATAGGGATAAGTTTTTAGGCTAAATGAAGATGTTTCTTATGAGATGGTGAAACACCCTTGCTCTGTTTTAATTGACTGTGACTCCTTCTCTCTTGTAAAACGATTGTGACTTTGTATTGGTTATGTGGCTTCATAATGGTGTAATACTCATTCTATGTCAATAAAATGAGGTATCAATTTTTATGATCTACTTGTTTTAGGTAAGAAACATAGCCTAAACCTGCAAGGCCACTATAAAAAGTGGGTGCTTCCTCCTTCCACATTCTGATTTCCGCAATACGGAATGCAATGATGTATTTTTTTTAGTTCATCAGGGAAATCTATTCCCGACTTCTGGCTTCTGTCTATGCGGATTCTGGAATTTTCATTTTCCGTTGATAAAACGTTTTTTCCAACTTACGGTTTCCGCTTTGTGGAATTTGGAAATTCAAACTTACATGTTCGCAATTAACTTTCTGTGCTTCCCAACTTCTGCTTTCTGCTGTGCGAAATGGAGAAGCCAGAGAAGTTTTTGTTCCTTTTTTTATTTTTCTCATTTTTTTGACGTCTGGTTTTTGCATTGTCGAATGCGGAAATAGGAACTTTGATGGTTTTCTTTGCAATTTTTTTCTTCAACTTTCCCGTTTCTGAAGTACAGAATGCGGAATGCAGAGCTTTGATACGTTTTTAGTTCAAATATGAGAAACTTTGTCCATGATAATTTAACGAATTTAAATTTTCAACAATATAAAACTTTTGAAATTTACATTTAGAAAAAATTGACGGATTTAAATCTTCAACAATATAAAAGTTTTGAAATTTACAATTGTGTAATTTTTATATTATTCAATTTTTTTGCATCATACTTTATTTTATTTTTTTAAAGAAAACGGAGTTGATTCAACTAAAAAAGCAAGTTAAACAAGTCTTTAAAATAAATTATAAAAATAGTAATAAGAAAGTATAATAAGAAGTCTTTATGTAAGTAGAGCTTGGGTACTACTTTCGCCTTCCGCATTCCACTTTCTACAGTGCAAAATTTGGGGATCCATTTTTTTCAACTCGTGGGGGAAATATATTCCCACCTTATGCCTATGTGGATTCCCGATTTTTCATTTATTTCTGGTCGAATTACGCTTTCCGCTATGTGGAATGCAGAAATCAGAAGTTACATGTTCGCAAATAACTTTCTGTGCTTTCCGCCTTCCGCTTTTCGCTGTATGGAATGCGAAAGCCGAAAAATTCTTTGTCGCTTTTTTTTTATTTTTCTCAGTTTTCTGATTTTCTGTTTCCACACTGTGGGATGCGGAAATTGGAGATTTGATGTTTTTCTTCGCAAATTTTTTTCTTCCGCTTTCTGAACTACGAAATGCGGAATGCGAAACTTCAATACATTTTTTGTTCAAATAAATTTCTTTCCGACTTCCTCTTTCCACTGTGCGGAATGCGGAAGCTGGAGATGCCAAACTAGAATGTAACATATAACATATTCAAAAATAAAAATCAACTAAAAACTTCACATGGGTTGATTTTTTTTTTAAATATGCATTTTAGTTAGGTCACATGAATATGTTACATTGTGGAATGTGGAACTTCAATACATTTTTAGTTCAAATATAATAAACTTTTTCCATGATAATTTGATGAATTTAAATTTTCAACATTATAAAAATTTTGAAATTTACAATTATAAAGATTTCGCGGATTTAAATCTTCAACAATATAAAACTTTTGAAATTTACGATTATGTAATTTTTATATTATTCAATTTTTTTGCATAATAATTTTTTTTTTTAAGAAAACGAAGTCGATTCAACCAAAAAAAACAAGTTAAATCATTCTTTAAAATAAATTATAAAAACTGGAGTAAGAAAGTATAATAAGAAGTCTTTATGTAAGTAGAGCTTGGGTAGCGCTTCCGTATTCCACATTATGTTTTCCACAATGCAGAATGCGGGAATCCATTTTTTTCCAGCTCATTAGGGAAATCTATTCCCTATTTCTTCCTTCTGCCTATGCCGATTCCGCAATTTTCATTTCTTTCTTGGAAAATTCGGCTTTCCATTGTGCAGGATGGAGAAATCAGAAGTTACATGTTGGTAATTAACTCTCTGTGGTTTCTGAGTTCCGCTTTCTGTCGTGCGGAATGCGGAAGCCAGAAAAGTATTTGTCGCTTTTTTTTAATTTTTCTCATTTTTTCAAGTTCAGGTTTCTGCACTACGGAATTCGGAAATCAGAGCTTTGATGTTTTTCTTTGCAAGTTTTATCTCTTTCACTTTCAGAAGTATGGAATGTGAAATGTGGAACTTTGATGCATTTTTAGTTCAAATAAATTTATTTCCCACTTCTGCTTTCCGCTGAGTGCGGAATGCGGAAATCAAAAGTTACATTTTTGCAATTAACTTTATGTGCTTTCCGACTTCCACTTTCTGTCGTGCGGAATGCAGAAGCCTGAAAAGTCTTTATTGTTTTTTTTATTTTCCTCATTTTTTCGACTTCCGATTTTCGCAGTGCAGAATGCGGAACTTGGATACATTTTTTGTTCAAATAAATTTCTTTCTGATTTCCGCTTTTCACTGTGCAGAATGTGAAAGCTAGAGACACCAAACTAAAATGTAACATATAACATATTCAGAAATAAAAATGAACTAGAAACGTCACATGGGTTGATTTTTTTTTAATATGCATTTTTCACTATGCGAAATGCGAAATGTGGAAGTTACATGTTGGCAATTAACTTTACGTGGTTTTCAAATTCCGCTTTCCACCGTGCAAAATGCAGAAGCCGGAAAAATCTTTGTCGCTTTTTTTTATTTTTCTCATTTTTCTGAGGTTCGATTTCCGCAGTGTGGAATTCAAAAATCAGAGCTTTGATGTTTTTCTTCACAATTTGGCGCTCTTTTGATTTCCAAAGTACAGATTGCGGAATGTGAAACTTCGATACGTTTTTAGTTAAAATAAATTTATTTTCAGCTTCTACTTTTCGCTAATTGCGGAATGCGAAAATTGGAAGTGTTAGAATAATCAACCCATACTTACCCATATTTGACATTAATTAAAACATTTTTGTCTTATTCCTAGATTCCTAGATTCCCTCTCTATGCTAGTTGACTTCTACATGTTCCTAGAAGTCAATACTTGCTAAAATGGGTCATGGAGCGCTTTGGAATCATCCTGGAAACATATTTAGCAAGTCGGTTTTATTCCTGGTTCCTTAAAGTGCATATCTACTTTTTAGGAAAGCTGCCTTGCTTTACAACAATTTTAAGGCATAAAGAAAAAGCTAGTCTAAGGGAACTTGCCTTGTTTTTTGACCACATCATCCTCCTTCCTTTTCTCCAAACAAAAGCATGAATGAGTTGTATTTCCACCACTTATTATCTTTCCCACTTGCTTTTTCTAATTCATGAGGATCTTCATATATTTGAAAAGTCCTTTTTGCACTTATGGGGGAGTTGACTTGTTTTAGTAAGCCTGCTTTTTGATGAATTCGAATAGCAACCTAGTGCTTTAAAATATCTCATGTAATTATATATTTGAGCAGCCTATTACTTCATATGGTTGGATTATGTACACTTATTCAATACAGGATTAAGTTATGCTCCAATTTCAGTCTCCTTTTGTGTGAATTTTGCATGTTTGATTAGCAATTTTGTGAGTGTAATTGATCTATCACTTGGGTTCAAATTCCACATGGTATCAGAGACTTTGTAGATCGATTTATGTCCTTCCAAATTTTTATTATAGGTTCGACATCACTGACTGGGAGTGCATTCTACTGACTGAAGGGCACATGAGCTGCGATATGGACCAATCTAAAAGGATCATCTTGACTCCATTCAATTTTTTCGAATGGAAAGATGAGATGGAGATATTGTTGAGAGAGAAAGGTCTTTACAAGGTTACCATGGCTACTGAGGCAGAGCCCAATGCAGCTGCAGAGAAAATAAAATGGCACAACAAGAGGGATGAGGCCTATGGTATTTTGTGTCTAAGTATTTCAAGAGACCTCCTCTTCCATCTTGATTCATTGGAATCTCCTAATGAGGTGTGGGAGAAGCTTGAAGATATTTTTGGAAAGACAGATGAGATGAGAGGACATCAAATTGAGAATGAATTGATCTCCTTGAGCACCAGTAACTTCGCATCATTGCAACTCTATTTTACCAAGTTTAAGGCCCTTGTTTTGCAGTTAAAACAATGTGGGATTGAAAAGAAGGAGGAGAAACTAGTTTTGACCATTATCTCAAAGCTTGGTATTGACTATTCAGTGTTTGTTTCGACCTTATATTCCACTAAATTGACAGCTCGAACCTGGAAGATGCCTAAGCTTGTTTATTTCATGGAATCCCTCACTCAGGTGCAAGATAAATTGGTGATGATGGGCACCATCAAACCTTCGAAATACCAAGATTTGGTTGTTGGAGATTCGAAGGTCGATTCAAAAAGCAATAAAAATCTAAAAATCCACCTGAATAAAAGAGAGACAAGGAAAAGTCTCAAGAGGAGTCCTCAGGCTCCAAGAAGAACCCCCAGAAGAAGAAGAACAAAGGATAAATGAGCAAGTGCGCATACTGTAGTATGGGATATCATCCTGAGAGCTCTTGTATGAAAAAGGAAATTGACATGTTGACCCAAATCCTAGAGAAGAACAACATCTCCCTTCCTGATTGCTCAAAGAAGAGGGAAGGATGATCAAATTCAGAAGACAAGGAGAGAGTACATGCTTTGGTTGCTGGCACCTCAAGCTCACCTAGCTTCATCATTGATTCTGGAGCTTCCAGACATATGGTTTCGACAAGGGAGATCTTTTCCTCTCTTGACATGTCAAAAGGTCCACCAATAGTTTTGGGAGATAACTCTTTGACTGATAGTATGGGAAAGGGTAGGATTGATCTTGACCATGGTAATTTCAATAATGTGTTGTATGTTCCATGTCTTGCCTCTAATATCTTGTCAGTGTATCAGATGACTCACACTGGGTCTACAAAAAAAGTCATCTTCTACCCCAATGAAGTTGAAATCACAAATATTTCAAATGGTAAAGTCATAGCAAAAGGTGTCGTTGATCACACTTCGAAGGTATACAATTTTTCCCATTTTCTACCCTACTCAAACCCCTCTTCTCTTCTTACGCATGCTAATGAAGAAAGAAATATTTGGCATGAAATATTTGTCCATCTTAAATACATAGTATCTTTCTGATTTGAGTGACAAAGATATGGTCATAGGGTTACCAAAGATCAAGTTTTCGAAGGGAGTCTGTTAAAGTTGTATCCTAGGAAAATACCCAGAGCACAAGTATGAGAGAGCTAGTCATGAGAGAACCTCTGCACCTCTTGAGTTGATCCACAGTGACATTGCTAGTCCATTCCCTCAGATGTCCATGAGTCAAGCCAAATATGCACCCACCTTAATAGATGATTTTTCCAGGTATTGTTGGGTTTACTTCCTAAAGCATAAGTCTAAATTTTTTGACCTCTTCAAAGTCTTTAGAACCTTGGTTGAAAACCAGTCTACGAGGAAACTCAAGATCCTCAGATCTGAAAATGGTGGTGAGTATGTCCAGTTTGAGTTCATCCAGTTTTGCAAAGATGCACGTATCCAGATGCAGCATTATATTCCTTATACACCACAGCAAAATGGTGTTGCTGAGAGAAAGAACATATCACTGAAGGAGATGGCAACTTGCATGATGGAAGCCAAAACTTTGCCACCAAATTTTTGGGCCAAGGCTATAAACTGTGCATCCTATATCCAGAATAGGGTGCCACATAAGCATCTTGATGGTATGACTCCTTTCAAATCTTGGAGTGGGCATAAGCCAGATGCGACCCATTTTAATATTTTTGGCTCAAAGGCTTGGGCTAGAATTCCAACTAAAAAGAGGAAGGCTTTGCAACCCCAAAGACAAGAGTGCCTATTTGTTGGGTATTCTGAAGATTCAAAAGGGTACAAGCTGATCAACTTGAGCACTAACAAAGCTTTCATTGAAATAAGTGTTCAGTTTGAAGAAGAGCCTTTAGCAGCAGTTGAAGTTGGAGAGTCCTCTTCACCACCACAACCATTGATTGTAAGTGAAGAGACTAATGAGTTTTTTATTCTGATATGTCTAATAATGATGAATTAATTGAATATCCTAACATCCCTACAAGACCAAAGTGGGCAGCAAGGACCATTCATGTAGCTAGGGAACTAGCTAGAAATCCTAATGACACTAGGAGGACTAGATCTCAATTTGAGAGTGCCCTTTGTGTGAAAGATCCACTCTTTCCTGAGAAGTGTTATTTGATGATAGATTCTGATCCACAAACATATGAAGATGAAGCACATGATCCAATGGAAAATAGCCATGAAATAAGAATTCGGCTCGCTCCAGAAGAACAACACATGGGAACTAGTTGATCTTCCCCCAGGGAGAAAGCTAGTGAAGTGTAAGTGGTTCTTTAAAACTAGGTTTGATGCTGATGGTTCACCTTTGAAATATAATGCAATATTGGTAGCCAAGGGCTATTCTCGGGTACATGGTATTGATTACAATGAGACCTTTGCACCAGTGGAAAAGATGGACTCCATAAGGCTAGCTCTAGCCATTGCAACTTCGAAGCAATGGGAGGTACATCACATGGATGTGAAGTGTGCCCTTATAAATGGAGATCTGAATGAGGAGATTTATATGCAGCAACTAGAAGGTTTTGTATCTAATCCATATTTAGTGTGCAGTTTAAAGAAATCATTGTATGGGCTCAAGCAAGCCCCCAGGGCTTAGTACGCCAAGATTGATGGATTTCTACTGTCATTGAGTTGTGTTCGATGCAAGTCTAACCCTAATGTATACTTGAATCTGATTCATGGTTCTTTAATGATTATTTTTCTCTATGTGGATGACCCACTGATTACAGGAAGCTCAAAGAAAGATATTTCCTCCTTGAAGGATGTAATGAACAATGCCTTTTCTATGACAAATTTGGGATTGTTGAGCCAATTCTTGGGTCTCGAAATTGCTCAATCCCAACATGGAATCAAGGTTCATCAGTCAAATTATTCTTCATATTTTCTCATCAAGTTCAGCATGAAGTATTGCAAGGCAATCAAGACTCCATTCCTTTCAGGAGTTAATCTTGAAGAAGCAGGTTCTTCTCCTATGGTAAATAATACACTGTATAGGAAGTTGATTGGGTGTTTGCTTTATCTTACATATACTCGACCTGAATTATCTTATGCAGTGAGTGTGGCTTCAAAATAGATGGATCAGCTTTATGATATCCATTGGAGAGCAGCCAAGAGGATCCTAAACTTTGTTCAGGTAACAAGGACTCATGGGATTTTCTACAAAGGAAAATATGACTTAGAGCTAGTTGGATTTACTGAAAGTGATTGGGTAGGTGACAACACAGATCAAAAGTATACCTTAGGATATGTGTTCATGCTTGTATAAGGACCAATCAACTGGTCAAGTAAGAAGCAGAGTGCCATAGCACTCTCATCTACATAGGCAACATATAGAGGAGTTGTAAATGCAGCTAATCAATGTTTATGGTTGCAGGGAATACTTGGAGAATGTGTTTCAAATCAGAGTTTTCAATAGTCATATATTGTGACAATCAAAGCACCATTCAAATCTCCACTGATCCAGTTCAGAAACAAAGAATCAATCACATTGAGATCCATAAGCACTATATCAGGGAGCTTGTGCATGATGGTACCATTTCTCTACTCTACTGCGCATCTTCAGAACAAGTAGCAGACATCTTCACCAAAGTATTCTGTGAGAAGACCTTCAGTAATCCCAAATCACTGGTGGGGATTACTGATCATGTGGTGAAGAATGATTGATGACAATATTTCCAATTTTTTTTTTCATGTCCATGCTTAAAGGAGGATTTTCCCACTAGGTTTTTGCCTCTTTCCTTGGTTGTATGGACATGCAGTATGTAAAAGGGTGACTAAGCCTTGTTGCTAGGCCATATAATTTTATGATATTTACTCATAAATTCAGGATTAAGGGGGGGTGTTAGAATAATCAACCCATAGTTACCCATATTTGACATTAATTAAATAATTTTTGTCTTATTCCTATAATCCTAGATTCCCTCTCTATGCTAGTTGACTTCTACATGTTCCTAGAAGTCAATACTTGCTAAACTGGGTCATGGAGTGCTTTGGAATCATCATAGAACCATATTTAGCATGTTTTCTTTATTCCTAATTCCTTAAAGCACATATCTTCTTTTTCTGAAAGCTGCCTTGCTTTACATCTAATTTAAGGAATAAAGGAAAAGCTAGTTTAGGGGAACTTGCCTTGTTTTTGACCACATCATCCTCCTTCTTTTTCTCCATACAAAAGCATGAATGAGTTGTATTTCCACCACACATTAGCTTTCCCACCACACATTAGCTTTCCCACTTGCTTTAGATAATTAAAGTGGCATATGGACTAGAATTACGAGACAAAAGTCGTATCCATAACGTTTTTGATGTCTCATTTCTCAATAAAATGTTAGGATAGCAATAATCTATAGAAATGGAACTTCCTATATTGGATTATGAAGGAAGAGTCGTCTTATAGTTAGAAACTATCATTACTACCAAGGAGAAGAGGATACATTATAGAATAATCAAGGAATACCTCATTAAGTAGAAAACATTTAAAAAAAAAACACATATTGGAATGTTGAATGAAGTTGTCATTGATGTGAAAAGGAGTTCAGGGAATGACAAAGGAATAAGTGATGACACGATGACAGGGCAAGTGTATTAATCTTGTCTATCGATCTAGGAACAAAGCATCAATCTCATCAAATATTAATCAACAAATAACTCATGAAATGGTGTAATCGGTCTACAGGAATAGTAGCTGCTTTGTATTCACATAAAAAAGAATAGTTACAATAACAATGTCATGCAATAGATTGAATCAATGAGGAATTTGAATACCTAAGGAGGCCATTCGAATTCAATGAGTGAGTCTAGCTTAACTGACTATAAGCCATTGGTTCACACTCAGTTAACCACTTGACCAAAACCCTAATTGACTCACCAAACACTAACTGAAGTCAGAGTGCAATATATGACTGAATCTCAACTGAAAGAGATCAAACACATGTCATAGCAAGCCAACTATCAAGTGCTAGTGCTTCAATGACTTCAATGAACCTCGATGAGGTTAACTGATGCTGAAATGATCATCAGAAGTTGGTGGAGGTGCCCCTGTTGACTCCATATCATTAAATAATAATAAATAATCATTAAATAATATATTTAATGAGAGGATGCACCTTAATTGACTGGTTGAACTGATTGTAACCACCGATTAGCAATTAGGTGCGTTAATATCACTCAGATCACCCCTGGAGTGCTCCAGTTAGCCTCCTTGACTGTAGCAGAAGGGTAAGTTAGCCACCTTGACTATAGGTAGGCATGGGTGTGACTGGATGATGTCAATTAATGCTCCATTGATGTCAATTATACTTAGGATAGTGGTTTAACTAGGCCAATTTGACAAAAAAGAGTGTGTATGGTGGTAAATGTCTCCAACACCCCCCCTTAAGCTATACTCAGGAGGAGTAGAAAACATAAGTGCATAATAATGCTAGGGCCCCAGAAACAAAGGCCATAGGTCACCCTATACAATAAAGTAACTACTTAATATAACCAAGGAAACGGGGAAAACCTCATGGGAAAAATACCCCCCCTCAAACTAAGCAGTAAATCAAGAATTGGTTCTTCTATGCAGTAGCATCTTGAGACTGTGCATGTGACCTCTGAATCCAAAATAAATGAATATGTCTGGAGGAATCTTCCACTTTGGAAGAAGAACAATGCACTCAACTGAATCAGAAATATAAACAGCTGAACGATGAAAACTGGACCCATGTAGAGTAGCTGAAATCATCTAAAGAGAGAGCAAAGGTTCTTGAGGATTCAAACCATGTGTGGAACACTCAATAAAATGATATGTTTCAGCCTTGAACAGCAAACCATGAGTGGTAAAATCAGCCCCAATTTTTAGGAGCAATTGTCCAAGCGGATGCAAAATGTCTTCCTCTTTACTTGTTCTGTGAGGAGATGAGCATGTGACCAAAGGTAGAGAAGCCCTGGGACTGTGGAGAGAAAATGCTTGAGCTCCATAATCTGATATAGCTTCAAAAATATCTAATTATTCACAAAATAAAATATCAGCAACCTCATAAGAGGAAACTAACACCAAATCCCCAGCAGTTTTGAAGAGAAAGTGCGGTACTTGATTTTTCACACCGAAATTGGTGAGAGCAGCTTCAAGCAGTACTGAAAGCTCTTGGATTTTAAAATTTGAACCAAAAAATATCAGGTAATAAATTAAATCAGATCCAAATAGTTTCACAACAGATCCAAAACTATGAAATGAAATAAAATCCTCAGCAGCAGTTTCGAAGGAGACTTGCGGTACTTGTTTCTTCACATCATTGATGAGAACAACTACAAGCAGTAATGAAGGTTTATGAACCTGAAATTTTGAAACAATAAATATCAGATCAGATCAAAATAAGATCATATCAGATCCAATAATATTCATATCAGATCCAAAATTATGGTCAACCGAGACGGTGGATGCACAGTTGTCTTTTTCTTCAAAATTCTGAATTTTGGTGCATGCAATCCTGTAGGATTTTGCTGGAAGATCTAGATCATGGGGAGCGAATGTGTCACTCTTATAATATGATATTTCTTCCAAAATATCCATGTTTTTACATATTTTCACACCAGCAGCAACATTAGAGGGAGAAAAATCAAATTTCTCTTCACTTTCAGAATCAATTACTAGTAAATTTTGCACAGAATTCAAAGGAAAATCACCAGTGAATGTTTTCCTGGAAGTGCAGCAGTATTTTTCTTCAATATCAGAGATTTGAATGTCTTCTTCTGTTTTAGAAATATGAGGAGATGATATGTCAGAGATCTCATGAACTTCCGGAGCATCAGGAGAATGAGTCACTGCATGGAGACTTTCTTCAATTCGAATTGAATGTTTAGAAGATTTTGCTTCATCTTCATCTTGAACAACTTCATCAGAGAGAGTAGAGGCTGAGAATTTTGAGTAAATAACTCTTGTGGTGCTGGATGTGATCTCCAATGTGCTATTATGATCCTCATTGTGCTTGCCAAAGGTTCTGTCCCGTTTTGTCTAGAGATCCTTTGGGTATTCAACAAACCAATAAGGTAGCGCAAGCTAGGAGAAAGGGCTAGACATATTGCTCCAAAATATCTATCACCGTAATTTATCCAGTCATTATCATTCTCATAATACTCTTTTCCAATTCCAATAGACACCTCGTCTCTTCAGATATGCAATCATCTTCAACTTCCATTTCAAATAGCTTGTGAATGGGGTGAGAAGAGGGATTGATGAGTCCATTCGAAGTTGTACCTGTTAATACCTACAAATCAAAACAAAAGGGGCACCGTAAAGTTGGAAAACCTACACATTTTAGGCTTTCATCACACCCAGCATATTCAATCAAGCAAGCTTGATCAACAAGTTCTTTACTTGGGGTATTAAGTGGTAAGCCTTGGCTTTTGGTGCGGTGCTGGATTTTTGGGCTATTGCTCAAATTTCATGCAAAAATATGTCGAAAAGATTGTTTTTGAGAGATAGAGCTTCGTCCTGCCATAAGCTCTGATACCATATTAATCTTGTCTATTGATCTAGGAACAAAGCATAAATCTCATCAAATATTAATCAACAAATAACTCATGAAATGGTGTAATCGGTCTCCAGGAATAGTAGCTGCTTTGTATTCACATAAAAAAGAATAGTTACAATAACAATGTCAAGCAATAGTTTGAATCAATGAGGAATTCGAATACCTAAGGAGGTCATTCTAATTCAATGAGTGAGTCTAGCTTAACTGACTATAAGCCATTGGTTCACACTTAGTTAACCACTTGACCAAAACCCTAATTGAATCACCAAACCCTAACTGAAGTCGGAGTGCAATAAATGATTGAATCTCAACTGAAAGAGATCAAACACATGTCATAGCAAGCCAACCATCAAGTGCTAGTGCTTCAATGACTTCAATGAACCCCGATGAGGTTAACTGAAGCTGAACTAATCATCAGAAGTTGGTGGAGGTGCCCCTCTTGACTCCAGCTCATTAAATAATAATAAATAATCATTAAATAATATATTTAATGAGAGGAGGCACCTTAACTGATTGGTTGAACTGATTGTAACCACCAGTTAGCAATTAGGTGCATTAATATCACTCAGATCACCCATGGAGTGCTCCAGTTAGCCTCCTTGACTGTAGGAGAAGGCTAAGTTAGCCTCCTTGACTATAGGTAGGCGTGGGTGTGACTGGATGATATCAATTAATGCTCCACTGATGTCAATTAATGTCAATTATACTTAGGATAGTGGTTTAACTAGGCCAATTTGACCAAAAAGAGTGTGTATGGTGGTAAATGTATCCAACACCCCCCCTTAAGCTATACTCAGGAGGAGTAGAAAACATAAGTGCATAAGAATGTCAAAGCGGATGCAAAATGTCTTCCTCTTTACTTGTTCTCTGAGGAGATGAGCATGTGACCAAAGGTAGAGAAGCCCTGGGACTGTGGAGAGAAAATTCTTGAGCTCCATAATCTGATATAGCTTTAGAAATAGCTAATGGTTCACAAAATAAAATATCAGCAACCTCATAAGAGGAAACTAACACCAAATCCCCAGCAGTTTTGAAGAGAAAGTGCGATACTTGGTTTTTCACACCGAAATTGGTGAGAGCATCTTCAAGCAGTACTGAAAGCTCTTGGATTTTAAAATTTGAACAAAAAAATATCAGATAAGAAAGTAAATCAGATACAAATAGGTTCACAACAGATCCAAAACTGTGAAATGAAATCAAATCCCCAGCAGCAGTTTCGAAGGAGACTTGCGGTACTTGTTTCTTCACACCGTTGATGAGAACAACTACAAGCAGTATTGAAGGTTTATGAACCTGAAATTTTGAACCAAGAAATATCAGATTAGATCCAAATAAGATCACATAAGATCCAATAAGATTCATATCAGATCCAAAATTATGGTCAACCGAGACGGTGGATGCACAGTTGTGTTTTTCTTCAAAATTCTAAATTTTGGTGCATGCAATCCTGCAGGATTTTGCTGGAAGATCTAGAACATGGGGAACGAATGTGTCACTCTTATAATCTGATATTTCTTCCGAAATATATAATTATTTACATATTTTCACACCAGCAGTAACATTAGAGGGAGAAAAATCAATTTTCTCTTCACTTTCAGAAGCAATTACTAGAAAATTTTGCACTGAATTCAAAGGAAAATCACCGGTGAATGTTTGCATGGAAGTGCAGCAGTATTTTTATTCAATATCAGAGATTCAAATGTCTTCTTCTATTTCAGAAATATGAGGAGATGAGATATCAGAGATCTCATGAACTTCCGGAGCATCAGGAGAAGGAGTCACTGCATGGAGACTTTCTTCAATTCGAATTGAATGTGTAGAAGATTCTGCTTCATCTTCATCTTGAACAACTTCATCAGAGAGAGTAGAGGCTGAGAATTTTAAGTAAATAAATCTTGTGGTGCTGGATGTGATCTCCAAAGTTCTATTATTATCCTCATTGTGCTTGCCAAAGGTTTTGTCCAATTTTGTCCAGAGATCCTTTGGGTATTCAACAAAACCAATAAGGTAGCACAAGCTAGGAGAAAGGGCCAAACATATTGCTCCAAAATCTCTATCATCGTCATTTAGCTAGTCATTATCATTCTCATAAGACTCTTTTCCAAGTCCAATAGACACCTCATAGAGACCTCGTCTCTTCAGAGATGCAATCATCTTCAACTTCCATTCCGAATAGCTTGTGAATGGGGTGAGAAGAGGGATTGATGAGTCCATTCGAAGTTGTACCTGTTAAAACCTGCAAATCAAAACAAAAAGGGCACCGTAAGGTCAGAGAACCTGCACATTTTAGGATTTCATCACACCCAGCATAGTCAATCAAGCAAGCTTTATCAACAAGTTCTTTACTTGGGGTATTAAGTGGTAAGCCTTGGATTCTGGTGCAGTGCTGTATTTTTGAGATATTGCTCAAATTTCATGCAGAAATCTGTCAAAAAGCTTGTTTTTGAGAAATAGATCTTTGTCCCACCATAAGCTCTGATACCATATTAATCTTGTCTATTGATCTAGGAATAAAGCTTCAATCTCATCAAAGATTAATCAACAAATAACTCATGAAATGGTGTAATTGGTCTACAGGAATAGTAGTCGCTCTGTATTCACATAAAAAATAATAGTTACAATAACAATGTCAAGCAATAGCTTGAATCAATGAGGAATTTGAATACCTAAGGAGGTTATTCGAATTCAATGAGTGAGTCTAGTTTAACTGACTGTAAGCCATTGGTTCACACTCAGTTAACCACTTGACCAAAACCCCAATTGACTCAACAAACCCTAATTGAAGTCGAAGTGCAATAAATGACTAAATCTCAAATGAAAGAGATCAAACACATGTCATAGCAAGCCAACCATCAAGTGATAGTGCTTCAATGACTTCAATGAACCTAGATGAGGTTAACTGGTGCTGAACTGATCATCAAAAGTTGGTGGAGGCGCCCCTGTTGACTCCAGATCATTAAATAATAATAAATAACCATTAAATAATATATTTAATGAGAGGAGGCACCTTAACTGACTGGTTGAACTGATTGTAACTACCAGTTAGCAATTAGGTGCATTAATATCACTCAGATCACCCCTGGAGTGCTCCAGTTAGCCTCCTTGATTGTAGGAGAAGGATAAGTTAGCCTCCTTGACTGTAGGTAGGCATGGGTGTGACTGGATGATGTCAATTAATGCTCCACTGATGTCAATTAATGTCAATTATACGTAGGATAGTGGTTTAACTAGGCCAATTTGACCAAAAAGAGTGTGTATGGTGGTAAATGTCTCCAACAAAGCGATGTCATATGTCATGAGGAAGGAAAGACGCATGAGAGGATCTAGCAAGGGGATCAAGTCCAATCAAACTAAATTGATTGATCGATCCTCAGATTAAAAGACGCAAGGGGATCAAGTATGATCAAACTAAATTGATTGATTGACCATCTGATTAATCGACGCTGGGTCGTGGAGTTGCAATCAACTTATTTAGCAGAGGTTTCACAACTCAGATTGTATCAAGAGAATAGATCGACGACATAAAAATATCCGCAAAGTAGATGTGTGTGAAAATACCATTCCAGAGCGCCAAAGTGAAGCTCTGTGTTTGATAACTGATCAACGGACAAGAGCATTATGCATCGATGGTTCATAGATTTGCGGAAGACGAATTGCAGAAGCAATTTTCAAGAAAAGTCAAAATGTATACTCGTAATCCGAAATTGGGAAGGAAGGAGTTTTCGATTGTGTAAAGGTCGTTGCAGAAATATAATTGCGAAAGCAATTTTCAAGAAAAGTCAACATTCACATTTGCAATCTGCAACTCGCAATTATGGAAGGAATAAGTTCCTATAAATTGTGGAAAGGTCGGTTCCAAAAGAAGAATATGGAAAGGTCTATTACAAAGAGGTTTTTACGGAAATAACGTTGTAGAAAAGCAACTGTGGAAGGTCACGACTGATAATTTAAATAGAGTTAAAAATGACAAACATGGAAGTAATTTCAAATTACTTTGTTTGTATTTGAAGAGTCATAATGAAGATATGTGACTATTGGATGAAGATATATGTTTGAGGGTATATAAACAAAGCTTTAAAACTTAAAATAAGTGTCTCTGTACATTCAATTACGATAGATTTATGTATACCGGTCAGAGATTAAAATATCATATAAGCGAGTTTGGGAGGCGCAAGGGAAGGAAACAATTTTGCAAGGGGGTCATAGCCTCCTTCCATTGGTATCTAGTAAACAGGGTGTTGTAGAATCCTCTGAGCAGCAATTGATAAAACTGGGTGTCATAGTATCCTTTCAGTAGTAGCTGATAAAATAGGGTGTCGTAGCCTCCTTCAAGTAGTTGCTGGTAAATAGGGTGTATAGTACCATCCTTGTCTGTAGTAGCAGGAAAAAACTATTTGTAAATATAATATTGAAGTAATAGGAAGTATTGGTTGTTTACCCAATTGGACCAAAATAACACTAAATTATACTGTCACCTTCACCAAACTACCAAGATATGATCCATGGAACCCTTAAAGAAAAAATTGATAAAGATGTTGAACTTCAGCAATTTATCAACAACCTTCCAAATCTATTCCACAATTCCCAACAAATCAACACCACGCATAAAATCACAGAGTCAAGCTCTGTTGTAATCTCACAGATCACATAATTTTACCAATAATACATACTAAAACATACATATATGACAGAGACAAGAGATAAGAACAAGTAGGTGAATTAACAGATTATATTACATGAAAGGGTCCATACAACATAGAGAACTGAACCGAGTTCTCATCTAAATCAACAACCTAATATATATGATTACAAAACGGTTACAAAATAACTACCTGTCAGTTCGGTGAACCGACACGAGCTTAGGTGGCCGACCTAATCTCTAGTTTAGTCGGCTGGTTGACTAAGTCGGCTGATTGACTTAGTCGGCTATCGTTCAAGTCGACTTGTCGACTTGCTCCGCCTACATCTCCCCCAGAAACAAAATGTTTCTTCATCTCGAAGAAACAGGGAGGTACAAAATTGTTCCTGTGTGGTCTCAATAGTTATTGTGATGTGCCTAGTCTTATGGGCTGTGTAGTCTGATGGTTGGTATTTTCTGTACACAGAATTCAACAATGGCTGGGGCTGTCACTACTAGGTGATGTTGGAAATCTGTCCAACTTTGCAAAATCTTCCGGATGTCGATGGTTAGTGTGGTCAATCTTGATAGGATTGACATCTTCTCTAAAATGGAGACTTTAGCTATTATCTCCATGTCGGGACCCATAAATTGGTCCTTCTCCTCTACAGTCTCGATAAGTCATTTCATCTGCGTGTAGATGTTGTCAACTTTTTCCAAGTTGGGGATAGCTTGTTGCACCCACTGATGTGCTTCCCTCTCAAGTTTTTGTAGCTTGGCTGTTTCAAGCACTATTTGTTCTTCTATTGTGGTTCTAAGTGCTTCATCAATGGTTTTCCTAGTTTCCAGTGCCTGGATCCCTTGTCGGGTCTGCTGAGTTTGCTGATAGACTTGCCCATAGTAAGCAGGCTAGTCTCGCAGTATTTCTTCAGTGATGACAGACTCCTCCATGTGATCTTGTAGCACTTTATACGCTTCAGAAAAGATGGTGTGCTGTGCCATTAGGAGTCGGGTAGTTTCTTATTTTTGTTCCTCCTTTGTTTCCTGAATCTGTGCTTTGAGTGCCGACACCATACTTTCAAATAGCTGATACGCCCTTTCGAGTAGTTTGTTGGTGTCGACCTCTACGGGGCCTGGAGTTACTGAATGGGCCAGGTTTCTACATTTGTTGAGGAACTTGACCTGTTCTGCGACCTTGTCATGGAGTTCCTTACGTATTTGCTCCCTCCTCGTCTTTGCTTCAACTGCTAGGGTCTTCAGAAGTTGTCCTAGCTCTGGGTTGGTCAATGAGGTTGCATCTTTTAATTTGATATGGACCTTTGATGGCTGTCCATGATGCTCCTTCTTCTATTTCTCCTTCCTCTTCTTATTATTTTCCTTCTCTGCTTGTGTCGGCACCTGTGTACCTGCTAAAGTCGAGTCAAGATCTTTGGTTTGTGGGATAGTGGGTGATGGTTTCTTTGGTTAGGGAGGTGGGATGACTGCTACCTCTGGTTGGTTAGATGCAAGGGGTGCAGAAGTGGACGTAGTTGGCAATGACGATTGTGGTGGGTCTTGCTCTGAGTCGGGGGGTGGTGGTTGTGGTGGAGACAGTGGTGGTGGTGATGGAGTTGGTGAATGGTCGGGGGTGATTGGGTTGGGGGAAGTGTGGGTGAGTGGTGGGTTGTCGGGCTGGGGAGGTGAGTCTAATTCGAAGAACATTTGGTCAATTTGGTGATTTATGTCCTCCTCATTTTCTTCTCCTCCAGTTGGTGTAGCGGCTGGTAGGTTGGTTTGGGGTACAGTCGGAGTGATAGTCGCAGTTCGATGTGCTGTCACTTCAGCTTCCTTGTCGAGATTTCTCTCAAAATTTGAAGTGATAGTTGCAAAGGTTCGGGACTGGAATTCATGTCCTGGTTGGTATCCATCGACCTCGAAGAGAGGTGATTTTGTGGATATATTCTGTACTGACGTAAATATCTCAGGAAGTTTCTCAATGAAGGCCTGCAAATCTCTGTCTTTATCGAACTTTTCCTTCACAGCTTTTGACATCGCACTTTTGCACAAATCGAGTGGGCTTACTTAATGCTGTTCTGGTACTTGCTCCTCTGTTACTTTTGTCAGGGATGGAGGTGGAGGCGTAGACACAAGATCAACAAAGTTTTCAGGCATCGTCATGTGGGTGGTCTTGGATTTCTTCGGTCGACCCTGTAGTGCTCCTGCCTCGACAAATATTTGGAACTGGGTTTCCACCGGCACCTTATTTGCTATGGCATATTTGATTATGTCAAGGGCCATAGCTACCAATTCCTCCTCGTTGTCTGATGATTCGGAAATGATAAGCTTGCGCTTAACTTTTCCTTGCTGTTGTTGTTGTGTCTTTAACTTCTTCCTTGCAGCTGCTATCTCCTTCGACAATTTTTTAATAATGCCTTTTGTGATAGCATACTCTGGGTTTTCTGGTTCTATCTCTCCCCTTGGCTCCTGGCTCGGGATGATACTTTCTGCCGCCAGAGTGATTACCTACTGCTTGGCCTGTGCTTCTTCTGTCTATGGTTCTGCCCTCTGTGCGGTCGGAGGTTTGATGATGATTTGAATTCGGCCAGTGTGTTCGACTGTTGTCTCTTCCGACACAAAGGTGTTGATGTAGAGGTTCAGCTCATAGTCTTCCTCTTTCTCTTGGTCGGTTAGTAGCTCCTCGATCGAGAAGTTGCTCTTCTTTTCTGTTGCTGGTACTGGTATTTTTGTTTTAGTTTGTCAAGATAGCTCCTGAAAGATTTGGTCGACCGATGGATAATAGTTGAGGGCTTTTGCATTTGTGCTGGTGCCTTGCATGTACCACACCGAAGTATGGTTGAGTTCTATCTAGATGTGGGATTTTATTGGTAGACTTCTTCAAATGTTTTGAGGCACCCTTCATCTAGTCGTATGGACTTTGAGCTGTTGGAGCTAGTTCTCCAACAACACTTTTCCGTCTTCAAGTTCCTGCAAAGTTCCTCTCTGGGAGAATGGTTTGAATCTCCACATGTGGAATCTTGTTGGTTCCTGAAAAATTGGGTTTCCTTCTGGGAAGATATGGTACATGAATATCCATAAAATGAGGGAGGGGAACCTGATGATTCCTCCCATCTCTTGGCATCTTTTAAAGATGGTCTTGACCATGTCAGCGACATATTCATCCCATCTGTATATCTTTCCATTTGTCCCAATGGTGTCAACAAATTCTAGCATGTCTAATTTGAGGTTGCTGCCTCGACCTGCCAGGGTGAGTGTTATTGCTGTTATTTTGGCCACAATCTGTGGCGTTCGGGTTGTGATTTGACTAATCATCAACCCCTTCGAGTTTTTTCCCGAAGCCGACCTAGTTATTTCTTCAACCAATCCTTCTTTAATACCAACTAGAACTGGGTCTCCTGTGTTTGATAGACCTGTCAGCTTGGAGATGACCTCCCCAGAGATGTCAACTGGTTGGTCGAAGTAGAACCAGCCGTTGTGGTACCGGCTTATGATGAATTTTACGGCTGTTTCTTTGGTGCCACCAAAGTTGACCATGAGCGGTGCATTGACATAGTTGAATATGGTGCTGTATTTGATTTTTTCCGCAGCTTGAGTGGGATTATTGTTGACATAAGCCCATTCTTGCATCTCGGTCCATATTTTTTTCCATGAGCCTTCCTGTAATTTGGCATTCTTAATGTACTTTAGCCTGCGAATTAAAGGTGTGTCTGTAGTCTATAGTTCCTTGGCTTTGGTTGAGGCTCTAGTCTATTTGGGTGCCATCTTGTCAGTTTGGTGGTCTATTTCACTAAGGTATTCTCGGCTTTCAGTCGACTGGATGCTCTGATGCTCTCTCTGCATGGATTGTGGTGAATGATCCTTCGGTGGTCTAGTATTTATAGGCGATGCTGTGGATGTTTTCGTCGATGAGTGTATTAATGGTGGATGTGATGTTCCAGCTGGAACGCTTGAGTGTGCGTTAATGGCGAAATACTTTCAGCGCTCGATGTCATGAATGCACGATGGGACTATCGAGGTCATCGGTTGATGTCGGTTATGAAAATGGTCGACGGTGTTATGTCAATGGGCATGATGTCGATTGTCGAAATGGTAATTTCTTGTCATAGTTTTCCGCATGTTCGGTATTATTTGATTTTTGGATTTTTAGGTTTTTATAGTTTTTAGTTTATGGTTATGGTCGTTATAGATTTTTTTTTTTTTAGGTTTCTTTCTAGTTTCTGTAGCATTTTAGTCAGGCTCCATTAACGATTTTCCGAAATGCTATGCCTTGTAACGTCCTTAGTTGGATTGAGCCGTTGGTATGTATCTCTTCGACAATGTAGGGTCCCATCCATTATGTATACAAATTTTTAGGTTTTCCTTTTACTCGACTATTGTATAGTAGAGCAAGGTCTCCTACCAACAAGTTTTTGTTTTTGATGTTTCTGTCGTGCCATGCTTTCTGTTACTATTTCTGAATTTCTTGATGTTGTATTGCCATTAGTCGGTGTTCTTCGAGTTTGATTAGTTGCAATAGTCGATCCTTTCTTCCTTGTTTGACATCGACATGTAGGATCTCTGTGATGATAGTGTATGTTGTTGGAAGTGTAGTGGAATTACTGCTTCTTGTCCATAGACTAGTGGAAAAGGAGTTTGGTCGGTCAAGCGTTTATATGCTGTTCTGTATGCCCATAGTACTGCAGGTATTTTCTTGTCCCATTCATCCTTATCAGCATTACATATTTTAGTTAGTCCTCTTGTTAATGTTTTATTAAATGCTTCAATTGCTCCATTCAACTGAGGATGGTATGCTGTACTCAGACGATGGTCGATTTGGAACTGGTCGGTTAGGGTTTTGATAGTTTTATTGATGAAGTGTGTTCCCTGGTCACTAATTAAGGTTAGTGGACATCCAAATCTGGTGATGATATTCTCATAGATAAAATTAGCAGCTATCTCACTAGAACATGTGTCGACAAGTTCGGCCTCTGCCCATTTAGTTACATATTCGACTACAATTATGATGTACCTTACGCCTGTCCTTTTTGCTGGTATAGGAAATGGTCCTATCAAGTCTATGGCCCAAATTTCGAATGTCAAACTTGGGTTCACTGATATCAAAAGCATTTTTGTGCTAGGCAGGGGTCGACCTAGGCGTTGACATCTGTCACATTGACTGCCAAAATTTTTGCAATCCTTGTGAAGTGTCGGCCACCATAACCCTGAATGTTGGATTTTCTTTGCAGTTGTGTCTGCTTGGAAATGTCCTCATGTAGGTCCATAGTGTGCTTCATGCATAATGTTGTCTCGTTCGTGTTCTAGTACACACCTTCTGAGGATGTCATCTAATCCCATTTTGTATAAGAATCCATTTATAAGACTGTATGGTGCAACCTTCATAGCTAAGATTTGCTTCTTCTTTGTACTCAGTCCTTCTGGTGCTTGTCCATCTTCTAAGAACTGGGCTATTTCTTTTAATTCTGCTGGGACTGCTTCTATCCAAAATAAATGTTCATCAGGTAAGTCATCTTTGAGTCATGTCGGTTCTTCTCCTGTGTCGATTCAGGATAAATGGTCAGGACCAATATTTAACTTGCCTGTTCTAACAACAATTTCGAATTCAAATTCTTGGAACAATAGTAGCCATTGACAAATCCTTCCATGATGTAGTGGTTTATTGACTAGATATTTAAGTGCCTAATGGTCCGTATAGAATATAAATGGATTAGCTAGAAGATAATGCCGATATTTTTGTAGTGCAAAGACCATTCCTAATGCTTCTCTTTCTGTTGTCGAATAGTTTCTCTCAGCCTTGTTTAACTTTATGCTACTGTAAACTATAGGAAAATCCATTCCATCATCTCTTGGTTGAGTTAATATTGCTCCTATTGCTAGGCCTGATGCATCAATATGAACATGGAATTTGATCGACCAGTTTGGAAAACTTAGGATTGGTGCTTCTACTAGTTTTCTTTTTAAATTTTCGAATGATATGTGGCACTCCTCTGTCTAGTTGAACTCTTTATCTTCCCTTAATAGTTCTTCAAGTGGATAGGTCATGTCTGAATAATATCTTATGAATTTTTTGTAATAGCGTATGTGGCCAAGTAGCACCCTCAATTGTTTTGGGTTTACTGGGGGTTTTAGGTCGAGAATAATTTTGATCTTTGCAAAGTCAACCTTAATACCTTCCTTACAGACAATGTGCCCTAATAATATCCCTATGGGGGTCACAAATATGCATTTCTTGATGTTTAGGGATAGTTGAATTTGTTGACATCTCTCCAACATAAGACTGAGCCATTTGCAATGATCCTTTAACATGGATTTTATTGTCCAATCATCAAAGTATACTGCCATGGTCTTGTAAATATATTCTTGAAATGTTTTGACAACAATTCTACAAAATAATGCAGATGCATTTTTAAAGGCATAACTTTGTAAGCAAATGAGCCAATTTCACACAGAAAGGTTGTCTTCTTCTAGTCGTCTTTAGCTATTGGCACTTGGTTATAACCTGAGAATCCATATGTAAATGAGTAGCATTCATTTCCTGTAACCTCATTTAATATTTCATCTGCATAAGGAGTTGGAAATGGGTCTGTTAGTGTTACTTTATTTAGTTCTCTGAAGTCGACAAAAAATCTTAGTTTGGTCAAATCATGTTTCTTAGGCTGTACAACCATTGGATTTGCCCATTCTGATTGGTCAATAGGATAGATGATACCTGCTGCAAGCATGCTATCAATTTCCTTTTTGACTATCTCTTTGTATTTGTGAGCTAGTTTATATGGCCTTTTCTTCATAGGTCTAACATCAGGTTTAGTATCAATATTCATTTCTCCCATTTCGTGGACTAAGCCTTTGAGGTCTTTATAATCTCGAGAAAATACATCTTGGAAATCTTTTAATAAGTTCACTATCTCTGTGGTCTGTGCTTCACTCCAATATTCACCAATCTTTTCCATTTTTGTTCGATCATCATTTGAGATGTCGAACTCCCTAGTTTTGAATTTAGCATCTAGCCATTCTGGTGCTTTGGCTTCATTGATTGGTCGACTTCCTTCCTTAAACTGTGAGAATGTGGCAAGGAAGTCGGCTGCAGTCATTCTGTCGGTATCCTGTTTGTTGGTTGTTTCCACTTTAAGGACTGTACAAATAGGTTTGGACGTTTCGACATGGTTTGATTTCTATCTAAAGATTTTCCCCTCCGTATTTTCATTTTCTAATTGTAGTCTTGTCAACTGTGGTTTTGTCCTCATTTGTATATTGTTGCATCTCATTGTCTGTAGGTTATCTTTTAAGGGTTTATTTTCTGTCGGCTATATAAATTCTTTAATCTGTTTTGCTGTTTCGACCAAGTTTTCATTTTGTGGTATAAAGCTGAAATATTTAATGAAATTTTCTCTGAGTTCATGCCATAGGAATATTTCACCTCTAGCATCTTCCATTTAATACCATTTGTTTGGTAAGTCGGAGAGGGTTGATGGGAATAGGTGTGGCCATGCTCGTTCATCCTTATATCCAAGTTTTCTCCATTCGCTTTCACATGTCTTAATATGATCTTCTGGGTTCTGTCCTTGAGTGAATATAGGTATCTGGGCCTGTTGGGTTAACTTCTTTCCTCCAAACTGTTGATGTATATGTAACTTCAGAATGTATTCTTCTATGTATTTTATATTATTGTAACCCGATGTTTATTCCGGGATGTTTCTATTATGTATTTGAGTCATGTGGTCATGCCCCGATGTTCCGATCGGGAGGATTATAATGCAAACAAGTCATATCAAGTAATTGGGTAAGTCCCCACTGTTTAGGGGCACTTGAGTTATTATACACTAATTAAGGTGTAGGCTCGAGTAATAATTATTAGGTCGAGCCTACATGTGAAATGGTAATTCAAGTGAACGGACTAATATAAATAGAGAGGGTGAGTCTCTCTATTTGACACTTGAATCACATCACTTTCTCTCTCTCAAGTGTGGCGCACCTTTGGAGAAGGAAATTCTTTGGCTTGACAGAAGACAGAAGGCTGCTATTGTGTTGGGAGGTCATCTTACTGTTTTGGGATCACATCTTGTGGTGATACTATCTTAGAGGAAGTTGAGGGGTTTTCTCCATTTATGGTTTCCCCTCCTAAAAGCTTTGTGTCTCTTGTCTCTTGTGATATGCTTATGTGATTGCTGTGCTTGTTATTCTCTCAGTGAAAAGATCTTATCATAATGCTAGCTTAAATGTTGAAAAACTAACATGGTATTAGAGCTAACCTGAGAAGAAGACACTGTGCAGCTGCGGAGGCTAGGGATTCCTTGTTTGTGGATCTTTCTCCACTATTTTTCAGCAAAAGTAAGGTGGACTTACTCTCCTCCCTAGGGCGCATCTTTCCGTCGAAACAAAATTCAATTCTGAGGTTTTTCAGTTTTGGACTTGTCACTAGGGCCGGAAATTAGGGCTTTTTATAGAAGAGGAATTTTTCAGTGAGCCCAGGCCTGGATTGTTCTCCTCTTCAAAATAGAAGTTAGGAACAAATTTGAAGGCATTTGGGTGGACATAACTCCGGGAAATCAAAACCCTTGTTGCTCCTGAACCAGCCCTGCAGGATTTCAGCTCAAGCTTCTGATTTGGCATCTTGAACCTGGTAAGATCTAAAACCTTTTGTATTTCCATTTAAGGTTCTTATTTAGAAGATGTCTCATCATACCAAGCTTGATGAAAAGCTTGAGGGGGCTGATAACTTCTGAGCCTGGAAGTATAGAATCTCCCTGGTCCTGGAAGAGAATGATTTAGACTCCTACATCCATGAGGAGATTCCAGCTCCAGAGGGAGATGAGGAAAAGCCTCTTCACAAAAAGAAGATGGTTATGGCAAAAAGGATCATTGCTGATTCTATCAAGGATCATCTTATCCCTTAGGTCTCCTCTCTCAAGACACCTAAAGCTATGTTCGATGCCCTAACCAAATTGTTTGAAGGAAAGAACATCAATCGGAAGATGACCCTGAGGAACCAATTGAAGAATGTGAAGATTCAGAATGCAGAAACTATCCAGTCATACTTCACATGGGTTTCTCAAATCAAAGAACAATTAGAAGCTGTTGAGGAAGAAGTGGAAAATGCAGAGATTGTCATGACTACTTTGAATGGCCTCCCTAGGTCATGGGATGCTTTCATTCAAGGGATCTGTGCTAGAAAGAAGTTAGTCAAATTCAGCAGACTATGGGAAGAGTGCTCTCAAGAAGAAGCTCGAATAGCAGCTCGAGAAGAGAAGATTGGCAGTGAAGATCAAGCTCTCACAGTACACTCTAAAGCTCACTCCAAGTTATCAAAAGGAAGGTT